>SNQJ01S0073669.1:29162-56626 GCA_010110895.2 Picea sitchensis
AAAGTTGTGGAAAGCATCAACGTAACAATTGATGAAACAGGCAGACCAAAATCAAAGGAAGAAGAAAACAAATCAATGGAACAACTTTTCGAAGAAGAAGATGAAAAATAAGTAGAAGAGGAAGATGAAGATGAAGAGAATCTAACAGAAGAAGAAGAGCAAGTTCAACAAGTATCTCCAAAGACACCTAGCAAGCGAGTACAGAAGAATCATCCTTTAGATCAGATTATTGGAAACAAAGATGCAAGAGTTGAGACTAGAAGAAAAATCCATTCACCAAAACAAACACACCTAGCACTCTTATCTACGATTGAACCAAACTGTTTTGAAGAAGCCAGCAAGGATGAATTTTGGAATAAGGCCATGGATGAATAATTGGATCAAATAGAGAAAAATGACACTTGGGAATTGGTTCCAAGACCAAAAAATAAGAATGTGATTAGCACAAAATGGGTTTTTAGGAATAAATTGAATGAAGATGGACAGGTTACAAGGAACAAAGATATATTGGTATGTAAAGGATATGCTCAGATGGAAGGAATCAACTTTGAAGATACATTTGCCCCAGTTGCCAAAATGGAAGCAATCCGTTTTCTTTTAGCTTATGCATGCTCCAAAAATGTTAAAGTATATCAGATGGACGTAAAATCATCTTTTCTGAATGGGGAGCTTGAAGAAGAAGTCTACATTGAACAACCAGAAGGATTTCAGTTGTCAGAGAACACAAATTATGTGTGTAAATTAAGGAAGGCATTGTATGGTCTAAAACAGGCTCCTAGAGCATGGTACTCCATACTGGATAAGTATCTGCAACAGGAAGGGTTCAGAAACGGAAGTGCAGACAACAACCTCTACATCAAGGTAAGTCAAGGTAATATTTTATTAATTGAAGTTTATGTTGATGATATTATTTTTGGTAGTGATGATGATAGGTTAAGCCAGAAATTTGCAAAAGATATGCATAAAGAATTTGAAATGTCTCTACTTGGAGAACTATCCTTATTTTTGGGACTTCAAATACATCAAAGCATCCAAGGAATTTTTATTTCTCAAACCAAGTATATCAGAGAAATGCTAAAGAGGTTTGGAATGGAAGATTACAAACCAGTTATCACTCCCATGCAAACCAGTTGCAAGTTGAGCAAATATGATGATTCGAAGTCTACAGATCAAAGGCAATACAGGTTAATGATTGGAAGCCTATTGTATGTGACATCATCCAGACCAGATGTAATGCAAGAAGTTGGATAGGTGGCACAATTTCAAGAAGCATCGAAGGTGTATGTGTGGCACAATTTCAAGCAGGTGTATGTGTGTGATTATTTATTTCTTACTTCTCATTATTGGATGATAATTCTACATTGATATAACATTTGAAGAAAAAGGATTATAATTACGTTATTACTGATTCAACACCCCCCCCTCTCAGTAATCCAACAAACATAAGAAAATATAACTTTCAATCGAAGAGGATTCTTTAGTCCAAGGAAATAAATATATTTTAGGTGTAGCACAATAATTCTATGAAAAGGGAGGATCATTCATGTTGTCTCCAATTTCTTCTAACATTTAAATAACCTACTCATACATGGATCGTCTAAGTAGTTGTATTTTATGCAACAAAATCCAACTTTAATCAATCTACGCTCCTTCTCCTCTTCTTATGTTTCCATTATTCATCCTTATCTCAATATCATCCCCAATTTCCCACTCTCAAGTATCTTGAAATCCCACTCAAGGAAAGTAAAACTGGCTTGAATGGCTTACCTTCCAATAGATGTTTTTTTTCCACCAACAATCTCTAGCAAGAGCATTCCAAAACTACATAAATTTGATTTATTTGTAACAAGAACCACATTTTTGTCACATAATTCGATGCAACGTATCTTGGTGTCCCTCTCCTAACCATCATTTATATATGGTACTCTCCCTTCCAAGTTCCCACAAAATTTTTCCAAACCAAAATTAAAAACTTTTGGTGTGAAGTCAACATCCAACAATATATTGTGAGGTTTTATGTTGAAGTGTATGACACAGTTATAGAAATATTGGTGTAAATATGAAATTCATGAGTGTCACCCAAAACTATTGAGGTGAGAGAACCTTCCTCCTAGACTCTCACCATGTTCTCTTCATAGATCTCCACACTATGCTCTATTGGTGCCTTCACTGCACATTCTACCATGGCCTGAGTTCACCCATGTTGTCTCTACTATCTAATTGAAGAGCTCCAATTCCTTTTCACCCAGGTAAATAAATCTAAAATTAAATATAAAGAATTCCAAGAATTTGTATCCCATGCTAATCTCATCGCTGACAATTATAGATAAATTCTAGATATCATGGAATTTAGGGGTGGAGAATACCTTTGAATTGGGAAGATAATAAAGCTTCACAACCAACACGTACATGACGACAATTATGTCCTACTGGGTTGTAAATAACCTTACTACTCATAGTGGAATAATTTTACCATAGATGGTTGGATGGTGGCCTTGATGTAATTATGGGAAACATGTATACGATTGTTGATAAATGTCATTCCCAACAACCTCCAAGATATAGATTTTTATATCTATCTATCTGTCGTACACTTATGAGGTATACCTTCTGACATATGGGTCAAGCTATAACACCAATATTATTTTTTAATGTTGGTTGTACTATGATACCAACATTATAGTGCCTCTACATGTCGATGTATAACTCTGTCACAACAGACCATACCCCAGTGCTTAAATCCTTGTATGCTCAGTGATACAATGCATGAGAATTATCATACTACACATGGTTACTACTAGTATATTTAACAACACATGAATATTATTTTGAAAAGATAGTGTGCCTCAAGATTATGTTTTTGTATTATAATTTTGAAAAGATAGCTCACCTCATTATTATTATTTTTAAAGGATAACTTTAGCATAGATGGTTGCATGGAATTGACGTAACTATGGGAAAATGTATACTATCAGTATATTTGCACGGAGAGTAACGAGATGCATTTACAACCGAATACAGTAGAGATATTTTCAAGTGGGTAACACTTACATTAGCATATGTAGGCTTCAAAAAATATAATATTTATAACAAATAATCATATTAATACTATATTCTATCCAAATATAGATCCAAATAGAAATAAAAATGTATCTTTGTGTATATGAAAGAGAGAGATATGATATGTACACCTAGTATAAAAATTGTTATCTAGAGAGATAAAAAGAGATACAAGATTTACACATAAATAAAAATATTATAGATACGATTTTTGCATAGAAATATGGTTAAAATGAAAATATAAATATCTTAAAAATAATCAGAACTTTATTTTTACATATCCATGTATGCATAAGTTTTGAGTTATGTGATCTACAGAGTTGAGTGAGACTACAACCATCCTAATTCCATCTTAAATGATAAAAAAAATAACACTTGAAGAGATTTGATTCCTCACAATGCTTGATAGATCCATAATTAAGATGGGTCTACACCGGTTAAAAGCACATGAATCCCATGTCCATTCTAAAATCCCAATAAAAAATAGTCTACTTTAAGTAAGGCCTTTCATGTTCCTTTTTGTGGTTTCCATACTCGAGCCACCAAATCAACAAGCACGCCATGCATTGCCAAGTTAACTAATCCATCCATAGCCAAGTCATTCACTACCACAAACTTATTGGTACAAAGGATTGATTCCTAACAATGAAAACATAGGATCGTATAACTTTCAATTGAAGAGGACTATTTATTCCAAGGAAATAAATATGTTTCGGGTGTAGCAAAATAATTCTAGGGAAATAGAGGATCATGCATGTTGTCTCCAATTTATTCTAACATTTAAATAAGCTACTTACACATGGATCATCTAAGTAGTTGTATTGTATGCACCACAATCCAAATTTAATCAATCTTCATTCCTTCTCCTCTTATTATGTTCCCATTATTCATCCCGCTCTCAATATCATCCCCAACTTCCCACTCTCAAGTATCTTGAAATACCAATCAAAGAAAGTAAAACTGGCTTGAATGGCTCACCTTCCAATATATGTTCTTTTTTCCACCAACAATCTCTAGCAAGAGCATTCCAAAACTATAGAAATTTGATTTATTTGTAACAATACCCACATTTTTGTCACATAACTTACGTGAAACATATCTTGGTGTCTCTCTCCTGACCATCATTGATATATGGTCCTCTCCCTTCCAAGTTCCCACAAACTTTTTCCAAAGAAAAATTGAAAAGTTTTGGTGTAAAGTCAGCATCCAACAATATATTGTGAGGTTTTATGTTGAAGTGTATGACACGCTTATAGAAATCTTGGTGTAAATATATAATTCATGAGTGTCACCCAAATATATTGAGGTGAGAGAACCTTCATCCTAGATTCTCACCATGTTCTCTTCATGGATCTCCACACTATTCTTGAATTGTGCCTTCACTACAAATTCTACCATGGCCTGAGTTCACCCATGTTGTCTCTACTATCTAGTTGAAGAGCTCTGATTCCTTTTCACCCATGTAAATAAAGGTAAAAGAAAATCTGAAGAATCCCAACAAGTTGCATCCCATGTTAATATCATCACTAACAATTGTAGATAAATTCTTGATATCACGGAATTTAGGGGTGGAGAAGAAAATCCACTACCACATGGTGTTGCAGATGAATACTATCATATGGATAGGGATGGCCATTAATATAGAAGAAATTCAAAGAACAATACAAATCCCTAGAGTAGCCTACAACAAATTTAGAATAACTACCAATTATTTATGAGAAACTCACTTGGTTTCGATAACTAGATGGAGATGAGTTGTGCAAGTTGTCTTCATTCCGATATTCCTTGATCTTGTCCAAGCTTGTAGACCTGCATACAAAAAAGAAAAAACATTCCTCAAACCATTGGCAAAAACAAAAGAAAATGAAAAATAACTATTCTAACTAACTCTTCTCGAGTGAATTAGAACCACAACTAAATATTGAAAAGAGATCAAATTCACACAAATAGCTCAGAACTAAGGGGAGGGAAAGAAGATAAATATTCATTTTATTGAAATCAACAACAATATATGGAATGTGTACCTAACCTCACTGTCGAAACTATATATAACATTCATCTGAATTCCTTCATCCCCGGGCCACTTGAGACTACTTCTACTCCTTCTCTCTTCTCCGTGCAAGTATGAGTAAGATCAAGGGATCTTAGGCATAAAAAACAAGAATGGGAGATGGGAAATCATGAAATAATTTTTTTTTGGGAGAAGAGGGTCATAAATATCGCAGGGATATGATGGCTCTAACTACTTAGGATAGAAGATAAATCTACTATAGTAACAATGCTTGTACTTATATCCTTCCTTTAGGCCTCTTTTATACCATTTCAATATGGTTGAGAGCGCTTTCCATAGGATTCAGGGAGTTACAAAAGTAGTTTTCCTATAAAATTTTCTCATAAGCACACAATTTTTTTGTTTTTTGTATTTTTTAGTGATTTTTTAAAGTACATGCACCTTTGTTGAAGGGAACTAGTTTGTACACACTCCTTTAATGAAAAAAAGTAACATGTGTATTACTATGAAGGATTTTTGGCTAAGTACAGAGTGGACCTAAGTTGTATATTATATGATTGCAATGGATAAAGGAAAAATAAGAGCATCAAATAATATTAGGGTTTCAAAAGATGCTATAACAAATGCCCCGTAATGTGTGAGGTAAGAGGGGAGCTAATGGATGAAATACATTACAATATTATGAAGTAATCTACTGAGTGGGGTCATGTGAAGTTCACCAGAATTTGATCGCGAAAGTACCTGCAATAGAAACCAAGGCATTATATGACTCTCTTCCCAAGGTAGGCATACCCATGCTCAAGTGTGGAAAAGAATGGTTTTCAAATCAAGTACATTGTGGATCCATGAAGTATATATAATAGCAGTAATCGTGGCCATGAAAAGATACATAGTGGATCCATGTCAAATTGATCATAGCCACAAAGAAATACACAATGGATATATGTCTCATTATGTATCAGGAGGTTAGTTGGAACAATGAAGTGGACTAATTGATCCTCCAAAAGTACCAATGTCATATGAGTGAATGTTATTGTCTTGCACAACTCAACAACATAAAGCCGAGGTCTTCAATCTAAACCCGCTGAAGGTACGAATCTACACCATGTGAATAGAGATCATTTCAAACATGAGAGAAACTATTTTATTACTGTTCATTGATGTATAATGTGAACAAACATGAAACAAACCACTAATAATTATAATGGGTGTCAAGGTATGTAATACATTCTAGCAAGTGTGAATAAATGAGTTCTTGTTGAACACTTGTAGAATCTATCAATTAGGGAACATTGATGTATTCCCACTATCAATAGAGAGGGATCCTTCCACTGATGACTTCAAGCCTCAAGGTACTATAAAATATCTAGATCTCTCTCCTAGAGAAAATGAGCCAAACTCAATGGGAAGAGATCTGTTGGAAGGAGGGCATTAAGGAATCTCCCATCAACCAACACGAGAAGACATAAGGAGAATGATTTTGAAGGTATTGAATGAAAGCTGGAAGAACACACCATTGAGTACATATCTTGAATGCACCATATGGAATTTTGCATGGAAGATACCCTCTAAGGAATTATCAATAATGAAACCCATTGATATAGGCGAGGACTTCCACCAATGATGAAAATGGAAACCAAGGCACATAGAGAATCCCAATATGTGAACAGAGGTCTTGAAGTCCAACACATGGGAAACCACTCAGTCAACAACCAATAATGAAATGTCATATGTGTTAGCACTGAGAGTCACCCTCATATTGCAAGAGGATAAGCCCAGTACCCATCAGAATGTTTGGTGGATGTTGGTTTTATGAGTGGAGTTCAAATGGACAAAACTCAGTACAAGAATGATTTTAATCACAGAAACTGAACAAGAAATGCACAGGGAAGTGAGGTCCTCATAAACTTAGTCAGTGATTTGATTTTAAGTGTGAGTAGAAGGAATAATTAGTGAGAGAGGTGAACAAGACTGTTATGAGCATCTGGCCTTCAAGTGTCTTGGTGAAGAAAAACGCAAGCTCAAGAGCACTCTTGAAATCAAGTTTCAGACACTGAAATATGTCACAGCAACATAATAATAAACCTACATCACCATGCAACTACAACAACTCGATTGGATCCTCCATGCCTGAGTCTTTCAGCATAAGGGGAGATAAGATAACAAATAATCTAACTAAAACTGGTCATAACAATACTGTAATCAAACATACATTAAAATAGAACCACAATCCTCGACTTGATCCTCCATGCCCGAGTGTTTCAACACAGTTTAAACAAAGAGATGAAAGAAGTTGACTTCCATTAATGCAAAAGTCTCAAATTTGATACATAACCAAAGAACAGTTCTGGCATCAAAATTACACAGTAGGGAGCTCTGCTCAACCATCTGATGACCTTAACAAAATCTTGAACTCATTTATTTATACTCATATCAGTCCATAATTACCAGAGATGTGATCTAGCCATTCCATTCAAAGCCTTTCGTCTACACCTTCTTCTGTCAGACTGCGAGTGTATCCTCTTGTCAGACGCAAATTTAGCTCAGCATGGGCCTGTAGGAAAACTTGACCACCGTAGTACCTTAGGCCTACAGCTCTGTCTCCACGACCAGACCCTCCACGCCTTCTATTTATGGAGTGAGTCTAGGTTTCAACCACCACTCCTTTCCTTTATTAACTGAACCCTCGGTAGCAGGATGAGGCTTAACGCCTAGGGGACTACCATGTACTGCTCCTGGATTCATCGTTATATAAGCACGTGATTGTAGGGATTTCAAAAGGCATTTTGGATCCACACCGCTTCTGAGCCCGCAATTCACCACCTTCCACCATGTATCTCTTTCGCTATACCATGGTTTCAATTGCGGGAATGCTCAAGAATTTTATTGTTCGAGCATGTTGCATCCCCGCAATGAAACATGGTCATTGATCTAGTTGCGCTCTGTGATCTGGGCACACCTGCTAAATTTAGCGCCACCGCTAAAGTTTATCTTCCCGCCAATTCTAGGATCCATTAAAACTACGCATGGAGATGGTGCTAATATTGGCGCTTGAATAAGAACACTTCTCGGAGCACGATCTGACATGGTGGCCTGATGTCATTATGCTGACGTGTCCTGAAATGAGAGATGACATGTGTCACTTGGAAACAAACGGATGATATGTCCAAAGGTGCCTGGACTAAGTGCCACATGTCATCACCAGATGGATGCTAGGTGTCATGACTGATGACTTCCATGTACTTTGGAACTTCAGGGCTCAGGGGCAGCCTACATGTAGAGCTAGATCTACGAAGCGAACGATGATCGTCGATTTGAAAGGACATGTGCCAGCGATCGATGGAATTCGGGAGAAACACTCTGGATGAAAACGAGAGGGGAGGAGCTAAAATTCCCGAAGTCGAAATCCTCGAAGTAAATCATGAATATCCAATGGAGAAGGATGCATGGCGCTTGATCTTTAACTCTGGGAGAAAACACTCCGGATGAAATCGGAATTGGAGATATTGAAACTCCCGAAGGCTGAATTCCCGAAGTAAATCATGATCGTCAAATGGAGAAGGATGCATGGTGCTTGATCTTTAACTCTGGGGCTTCTGTATAGAACTAGACCTCACGCAATGTTGACATTTAGAATACACATGAGCTGTTGATCTGAAATGCTCATGGGATCTCCATCGCTAAAAATTGAATCCGCTCGCTTGTCAGTATTTCGAACCCGAAATAGGATGATTTTGAATGTTGCGTTTGGACGCTTTCTGTGCAGACCATAGACTTGGTCATCCTGCAACCTTTTGAGAGCTATATGTGATAACATTTGGCTCCACAGGGGATGGCATGCTCCCTGTGAGTTTCTAAGAACGCGCAGTTCCAGTGCCTTAGCCTTTGGGTTGTGGAGTCAAGCTCAAAAAAATCCTGTTGAGGACCATGGGCTGATATGTACACTATCTACTTAAAAAGAAATCAAACACACATGCTCCAGAAGGAGCTTATTTATGTACAAACCTACACTAACTAATTTTTACAATGTGTTAGGTGAAATAAAACTTCCACCAGAGCCATTCAAACAACTTCCTAATTGAAAACCTATTTACTCTATCACTGGTTAGTAAGGGATAATAAAGCTATGACAAAAAACTAATTACATTCTTTCGATTACCTCCCAATGATGAAAGTAAGATAAATCTTGGAGGCTTCAATACATTGAGGAAATGCAACTCCATGTACTCCCCTACAAGGTCATATAATAGGTGTTAAAACTTACTGGGTTGGTACTGGAAATCTTGGAGTGCCTTATAGTTTCTCACATCTGATTGAATTTCTGTGGAAAGCACATGTGAGTGAAAGGCCGATCCAGGTTGTTGATCCACTTCTCCTTGGTTTGCTTTGATCACATCTGCTAGCTAATGGCAAGAAATCTCCTCGTGTATATCAATGGATGGCTCTTTTTATTTAACATGTTGCTCTTGGTAAAATATCTCACTTTCATTAGAAGGATGGATGCTAATGCATTTCTCTTCAAAAAACACCTCAGCATCTTCATCATTGTCTCCAAAATGATCAAATAGAGGAGGAGTTTTGAATGACATGCCAAGAGCTATCTTCTGCCCAACATGAGAAAAATGCTCTTCAAAACTAAACATAGCTTGGATTTTAAGCTCAACCTAGGAAGCAATATCTCCTCATCATCATATGATTCAAAAATAGGTTGCTCATATCTAGGCCTTTTAGAGACAGGGCCACAAAGAATATAAGCTTCCAGAACAGACTCAATTTCTGCACTTTCCTTACTGAGACAACACACATAGTTTTCATCAGATGCAGATGAACAGGGAAGACAAAAAAATGATTCCTCATCCAAGGCATCTTCTTCATATTCACAGCCTTCATAAGAATTAGCTATATCCTGAACACAGTCTTTATACTCCTCACAACAGCTATGCCAAATTAACTCAGAGGATTAAAACTTTTGACAATGCATATTAAAAACTGCATGAAACTATTCTAGGGAGGAGATGCTAGTAGGGGGCAAGGATCAATACCACTCATGAGAATATCCCTCTAATGAGTACATGAACATATTCATTAATACATCCTCATGATGTATTCCCAACTAATGCATGAGTTCATGAAAATCAAGCAGATGCTCTGTAGGGTTGTCATCTCTATGTTCTCTAAATGTGGGAAAAAAATCACCCCACTCATCCATAGTAGGAACAACATTTGGAAAACTAGGAACAACAAAGAAATTAAAAGGAGAAAACCTCCGAGACAAGATGGCTTCCATCTGAAAATATGACTTCTTAAAATTGTGGGGTCGACACTGGATTCTTTAATCATGAAGTCACCAGGTGAATGATATGCAGTATGACTGTGTCTGGTCTTTGTTCACCATCAAAGATCAGATATGATCGTTGTCATTGTCCCAAGGAAGATATCTTCACTTATGTCCCCGAAAACGATGCCATTTATGTTAGCATTGAGAGTCACCCTCAGATTGGAAGAGGATAAGCCCAGTACCCATCAGAATTTTTGGTGGATGTTGGTTTTATGAGTGGAGGTCAAATGGACAAAACTCAGTACAAGAATGATTTTAATCACAGAAATTGGACAAGCAATTCAAAGGGAAGTGAAGTCCTCATTAACTTCAGTCAGTGATTTGATTTTAAGTGTGAGTAGAAGAAAGAATTAGTGAGAGAGGTGAACAAGACTACTATGAGCATCCGGCCTTCAAGCAGCTTGGTGAAGAAAAACTCAGGCTCAAGAGCACTCTTGAACTCAATTTTCAGATGAAATATGTCATAGCAGCATAATAATAAAACCTACATCACCATGCAACTAGAACAACTCAACTAGATCCTCCATGTCTGAGTCTTTCAACGTAAGGGGAGATAACATAACAAAGAAGCTGACTAAAACCGGTCACAACAATACTGTAATCAAACATACATTACAATAGAACTACAATCCTCGACTAGATCCTCCATGCCTATGTGTTTCAACACATTTTAAACAAAGAGATGAAAGAATTTGACTTCCATTAATGCGAAAGTATCAAATTTGATACATAACCAGAGAACATTTCTGACATCAAAATTACATAGTAGGGAGCTCTTCTCAACCATCCGACAACCTTAACAAAATCTTGAACTCATCTATTTATACTCAGATCAGTCCATAACTACCAGGGGTGTGATCTGGCCATTCCATTCAAATCCTTTCATCTGCACCTTCTTCTTTCAGACTGTGCATGTATCCTCCTGTTAGACGCAAATTCAGCTCAGCATGGGTCTATAGGAAAAATAAACTACCGTGGTACCTTGGGCTGACAACTCTATCTCCATAGCCACACCCTCCATGCCTTCTATTTATGGAGTGAGTCAAGGTTTCAACCACCACTCCTTTCCTTTATTAATTGAACCCTCGGGATCAGGATGAGGCTTAACGTCTAGGGGACTACCACGTGCTACTTGTGGATTCGTCATTATATAAGCACATGATTGTGGGGTCGTCAAAAGGCATTTTGGATCCACACCACTTTCAAGCCCGCAATTCACCACCTTCTACCATGTATCTCTTTCGCTATAACATGGTTTCAATTGCAGGACCGCTCAAGAATTTTATTGTTCAAGCATGTTGCATCCCCGCAATGAAACATGGTCGTTGATCTGGTTGTGCTCTATGATCTGGGAACACCTCTTAAATTTAGCACCACTACTAAAGTTTATATGCCCACCAATTCTAGGATCCATTAAAACTGCGTATGGAGATTGCGCTAATATTGGCGCTTGAATAAGAACACTTCTCGAAGGACGATCTGACATGGTGGCATGACGTCATTATGCTGGCGTGTCATGAAAAGAGAGGTGACATGTGTCACTTGGAAAAAAGATGATGATATGCCTAAAGGTGCCTAGACTAAGTGCCATGTGTCACCTCTATATGGATGCCAGGTTTCATGACTGATGACTACCATGTACTTTGTAACTTCAGGGCTCGAGGGTGGTCTACATGCAAAGCTAGAGCTCTGAAGTGAATGACGACTGTCGATTTGGAAGGACAGGCGGCAGCGATCGGTGGACTTCAGGAGAAACACTCCAGATGAAAATGAGAGGGGAGGAGATAAAACTCCCAAAGATCAGATTCCCGAAGTAAATCATGATCGTCCGATGGAGAAGGACACGTGGTGCTTGATCTTTAACTCCGAGAGAAAACACTCCGGATGAAATCGGGATTGGAGATGTTGAAACTCTTGAAGCCCAGGTTCCCGAAGTAAATCATGATCGTCTGATGGAGAAGGACGTGTGGCACTCAATCTTTAACTTTGGGGATTTTGTCTGGAGCTATACATTGCACAACTTTTACATGCAAAATACACACAAGCCGCTAATCTGAACTGCTCCTAGGATCTTCATCGCTAAAAATTGAATCCGCTCGCTTGTCAGTACTTCGAACCCAAAATGGGTTCTTTTGAATGCTATGTTTAGACGTTATCTATGTAGACCATGGAATTGGTCATCCTGTGACCTTTTGACAGTTATATGTGATAACAATCTATTGAGCACAAGATAACCTAATAATGATGAAAATAGGCCCAAGGTGCTACCAACTCTAGGTCAAAATCTCAAAGCAACGTGTTTGATCTAGATTTTATGAGTAGAATGAAATGAACACGGATTATCATTATTATTAACACAGAGACACAATGAAAAATAACAGAGATACAGTAAAATTTTCTTCTATTCAATAAAGAAATATGTTGAAACTGTAAAATGCAAACTAAAAACAAGCTTGCTAGAATGGGGGCGGCTTATCTTTGAGAAGAGATATGATGGTTGCATTAATTCACAAGAACAAGAGTACAATGAGGCTCTAAAATAATTTTTACAATAAACATGAATGTCAAATCCCTAAACATCCAAAAACCTAACCCTAGGACATGAAGCGCCAAAAGGCATGTGGGCCCCATTGGGGTAAGTTGGTACATCAACTTCCCGGGGTCGTAACTTTTGCATACAATCTCTATTTTAGGTGCACGATAACCCATTGGAAAGGTCTATTCGAGGACTACACATTATGCCGTCAAAATTTGACTTTGTCTA
Organism: Picea sitchensis; assembly: GCA_010110895.2. NCBI lineage: Eukaryota > Viridiplantae > Streptophyta > Pinopsida > Pinales > Pinaceae > Picea > Picea sitchensis. The sequence continues at coordinate 42,336 of SNQJ01S0073669.1, forward strand.
TAAGTTGATTGTGGTGAGCCCTAAAAACATTGTTTAGGGCCTCAAAATGGCCCCGGAAGTTCAGGACCCGAAAACTAAAAAAAACTGCCAAACTAAAAAAATTGTCAAGATGAGCCAGTTGGAATAGGTGGGTGGCCACCTATATCCACCTCGATCAATCCTCCCCTATTAGGAATCAATGGTCTCCATTGCATTGAGTTTCCCCATCAAATGAGGAAATTTCTACTGAATTTGGCCTCGAGTGAGCCACTTTCCTTGGTGCAAGAACTACCATGCTTTGACAACCTGATAAAGTTGGATCCTCTGCTCTCAATTTCCCTTGACCTTTGTGTCCATGATATGATCAGTGGATGCATGTGCCATGCAATCAGGGTTGAGCTCCTTCGGTGTCAACTATTCTGCTATCTTTGAGGTGTCCAATAATGGTGGAAAATGTGGTCGAAGGAGATCCATATTGAACATTGGGTGCAAGCCAAGGAAGGGGGGAACATTGAGCTCAAAACCATTATCACTGATAGCCTTAGTGATGGTGTAAGGTCCATAGTGGAGTGGACAAAGATTCTAATGGATCCTTGTAAGGAATTCTTTCTACAAGTGCAACCAAACTTTGTCTCCCACTTGAAACTTGTGTGGAACCCGATGTTGATCATGGTGTTGCTTGTACTTCACATTGGACTTTTGTAAAATATCCTGAACCTGTTGGTGAATGTGTTGGATCCACTCAATGAAATGGGTGGTTTTTTCAGCTTCATTTGGAGCATGCTGCATGGGATGAGTCTTCTTGGGTGGCCGCAAGGGGTAGTGAAACATCCATGGGACCCAATGGTTGAAATCCCAACCCCACCTGAAAGGGGTTGTGGCTAGTTGAGATATGTATGGCCTTGTTGTAGTTGTTCTAAACATAGGTAAGTCTCTCATCCCATGTGTGGGAGTGCTTGGAATTGTGCATGCGTGGGATATGCATGATCATCCGGCTGGTGACCTCAGTTTGGCCATCCATCTAGGGGTGGAAGACAGTGGATTTGGTGAGCTTGGTGTCCATAAGTGACCAGAGGCTCGACCATAATGTGTTGAGGAAATGACTATCCTGATCTGAGATAATGGTGTGTGGTATCCCAAAATGTGCCCACAATCATTCAAAGAAGAGCTTTGTAGTGGCCTTCGATGTGATGCTCTTCTTACAGGCGTCCAGAATCACCATCTTTGAAAAACGATCAACAACCACAAAAACATAGTCAATTCCCCTCTTGGTAGATGGAAGGTCCAACATGTAGTCCATTGATATGGATTCCCAGGGCCTATCAGGAGTAGGAAGAGGGGTGTACATGCCTTTTTTCTTAGTGTCCGGTTTGGAAATAACACAGACAATGCTAAACCTAATATACTTGTTGACATCATATTGAAGTTTAGACCAGTAGAAATGTTTTTGCAACACTACCATTACCTTTTCTATGAGTGTCCTCCCACCCGACTATAGTGGGCTTCCAAAATTAGCTTCACTCACTTGCTTGATGGAATGTAGAGATGGCCCAGATGGAACAACATCATGTCTTGAAGATGGAAATTAGTGACATCTATGTTTGTGCCCAACATTTGGTAGGTGGTGGCGAATTTAGGATCTTTCTCATAGAGTTGAGGACATTCAGAGGTCTTGTGGCCACAAGAGTCTAGCACTATGGTGAGTGCCACGACTGGAGGTTCGCTGAGGAAATCAACGATGCAGTTGGTACTTCCTATATTATACTCGATGTTGAGGTGGAACTACTGCAAGTATGTGGGCCACTTCTGATGGCCATCATTCTATAATTTTTCTTGTGTCTGCATAAACTGCAACAACTTATGATTAGTGTGGATGACTGTCTCCTTCCCGAGAATGTAATGCCTCCACCGGTGGTAGGCTTTCACAATGGATTACATTTTTTTGTCATAAGTAGGGTACTTACGAATGAAATCTGATAGTGTCTCACTATGATAGGCCACGGGGTGGTCGTGCTCAGTGAGAACTACGCCCACATCATAGTCTAAAGAATCTGTCTCAATCTCAAAGGATTTTCGCAGGTCGGGTAATGAAATCATTGGGGTTGAGCACAAGCACTACTTCATATCATCAAACACTTGTTGTTGGGACACGCCCCACACAAACGTTTCCTTACCACTACCCCTGGTTACTTGGTTGATGGCCCATGCAATATGGGAGAATCCCAACATGAACCTGTGATAAAAATTAGAAAGGCCTAAGAAGCTCTGAAGCTCAGTGAGCATGGTTGGGGTTGGCCAGTCACGAATGACCTAGATCTTTACTAGATCCACATGCACACCATGCTCATCAACAATGTATCTTAGGTACTGGACCCTGTCCATGACGAAGGACCATTTTTCCAAGTTGGCATATAGCTTTTTCTACCGTAGAGTGTGAAGAACCCATTGAATATCTTGCAAGTGTTCTGCCCAAGTCTTTTTGTAGATCAAGATGTCATCTAGATACACCACTACAAAATAATTGGTGAAAGTCCGCAATATATCATCCATCATCCTCATGAAAGTTGTTGGGGAATTTTTCAAACCAAAGGGCATGACCAACCATTCAAAAAGACCTTCTTTTGACTTGAAGGAAGTCTTCCATACATCTGTCTGCTCTATTGGGACCTAATGGTAACCAGACTTTAGATCAATCTTACTGAAGTATTTGGCTCCCTTGATTTGATCAAGGAGATCGTTGATTCATGGAATCAGGTACCGGTTCCTGACTATGATTTTATTTAGGCCTGGTAATCAATGCAGAGTCACCAGGTCCTGTATGTCTTCTGCACAAGCATAATTGGGCTTCCAAAAGGTGATGAGTTGGGTCAGATGTGCCCCTTTTGGATCAGTTCTTGGATCTAATGCTTGATCTCCTCATTTTCTAACAAAGAGCAGTGATAGACTAGGCCATTGGGTAGTGGTGCACCAGGGGTCAGATCAATGGAATGCTTGACCTGAAAATGCAGAGGTACCCTAGTAGGTGAGGAGAAGATGTCTCTATATTCTTCCACGACATTATCTACTTTCTTCTGCTGCATGGAGAGGTCAGTCACAGAGGCCATGGATGTGGCTGCAATTTTTCGCTCACTCTAAGAGTGAATCATGGAGAAGACAAAATCCTCAGTCTAAGAGATGACCTTCCTACATTGCTTGGCAGAGATCAAGGAGTTGGCACTAGGTGGGACTACCTATGGTATCCTATACAATTTCCTATCCATTTAATAATAACACTGCAAAGCCTAGACTAATATACAACATGACATTTCCATAAATAAGGTTGGCCCAAAATAACATCACAAACTTCAAGGGGAGAAACATCACACAATACCTCATCTTTGAAGGGCTTGATATCGTAGGGCATGAGACATTGTTAGATGACGCAAATATCGCTTCCTTGGTGGAGCCATCTGATGGTGTAAGGTTGCGGGTGCAGCGTTGTCAGCAGTGCCACTCACTTGATGACCTCCACTGAGATGAGGTTCTTTTGGCTATTGCTATCAATGATGAAGTGTAGTGGGATTCCTTTCACCCACATCTGTGAATGAAATATGCGCTCTCCTTCCTCTGGCTCATCAAGTTCACCGGGATGGATCTTGGTGGTAGCAACGGTGGCACTGGGTTCCATGTCAATTATTTATCTCCCCTTTTTTAGTTCTAAATCAGATTCAGAACCCACAATTGATTCAAAGGATTTCACCTTATCCACCAATGATTTCTTTGAGCGGAAATCAACAGTGTTATGCCAGGGGATCTTATGGAAGTCGCACCACTTCTTAGTATCTTTCTTCATCTTTCCATTGTCCTTCTTTGTTTGTAGCTTAGAATAGTTGTCCTTAGGCTGTCCATCTTTGCTCTTCCCTTTTTTCTATGGGTTGGGGATACCCTTTACCTGCTTCTTCTGTGAGGGGTTCCTAGACCCAAACTGTCGCATCTTTTATTTAAGCTTCTGCTCGATTTTGACGACATATTGATAAGCCGAACCCAAGGACGAGATGTCTAGAAACTCCATTTCTTCCTAGATGTATCTATGAATACCATCATGGTACTTGAGCACCATATGTTGCTCAGAATATTTGAAACCCAACTTGGTGCGCAAGGTATGGAAGATAGTTTTAAACTCTAGTACTGCTTGGTCCCTTTCCTGTCGTAGTGTGATCCATTTTGTATACAAGTTGTAATAACTTCCAACAGGGTAGTATTGTTCCTTAATAACATCCCTGAAGGACTCCCAGGAGAGTGCAACTGTAAATAATGAGGTTTCCTATGTTTCATTTTTCTCACAAAAGTCTCCCACCAATATTTGACATGGGGGACAACTTTGAGGAGTGCAAAAGTAATATTGTCTCTATTCGAAAAGTTATGGATAGAAAAATACCCTTCTAGCATATTCATCCATTTGTCTACAAAATCTGCATCTATATGAACTTGAAATATAGGAATATCAAAGTTTATCTATACCTTGAATGGGGTGGCTCCTACGCTCGAGGAAGATGCGTTGCCTGTTGGTAGTCATCGAAGCATTTGAGCAAAATGATCCATCATCTCGTTCCTCTATTGCGTGAGGGCTTACTCAAGAAACAGTTTGAAAGGATCTCATGTCCCATCATATTTCTTTTCTCCCACCATGGAAGGTCTCTTGGGCATGCAAGAGCTCTTGTCCTCAAGAGAAACAAGCTCGAGACCCAACTCTTTGTACCCTGACCTCGTCGGGGGCATGCATTATGAACGACAATGAACAAACTGCTCTGATACCACTGATTCGGATTTTATGAGAAGAATGAAATGAACACAGATTATTATTATTATTATTAACACATAGACACAATGAACAATAACTTAGATACATTAAAATTTGCTTCTATTCAATAAATAAATATGTTAAAACTGTAAAATGTAGACTGAAAACAAGCTTGCTAGAATGGTGGTGGCTTATCTCTTAGAAGAGATGTGATGGTTGTGCTCATTCATAAGAAGATGAGTACAATGAGGCTCTGAAATTATTTTTACAATAAACATGAATGCCAAAACCCTCGACATCCAAAAACCTAACCCTAGGAGATGAAATGCCAAAAGGCATGTGGGCCTCGTTGGGGTAAGTTGGTACATCAACTTCATAGGGTCGTAACTTTTTCATACGATCTTCGTTTTAGGCGCATGATATCCCATTGGAAAGGTCTATCCGAGGAAAACACATAGTTTCTAAAACTTTGAATTTTTCTACATTTTTACTATGGCGATCCCTAAAAACATTGTTTATGGCCTCAAAATGGCCCCGGAAGTTCAGGACTCGAAAACTAGAAAAAAAATACCAAACTGAAAAACTGCTAAGATGAGCCAGTTGGAATAGGTGGGTGGCCACTGATATCCACCTGGATCGGTGTTTTAGTTGATAAGAGATGACCCACCAATGATAAGTCAATGGAGACCTTCCACACTAGCATGAGTAAAGAACATAGATACTGGTGGTATTGAGAACAACTTGACAATCGGGAAGGGCAACATGGATGGTGAGGAAACATGAGGAATGGCCAACAAAGGCTACAAATTCCCTTGAACATAATCATGACACAATGGTGACTTTGGCAACATTTTACATTAATTGGAACAATGCTATAATTCTGCAACACATGAGGCATCGATAGACTCTCCATAGTGATTGGAAGAGTAGTCATTCGAAGAAGTAATGAACTCAAAAATCAAGGTTTGGCTTCCTAAGGCCATACTAAAATTCATTTTGTTAGATAAATTTCTAGATAAATATTGTGTATGAGGTTTTGAAACATTTCAAGTGGACCCTCCACCCATCATCAGGGACACTTGAAGCTATCATGGTTGAAACGAGTATTGAGGTTTGAATTTAAAAGGGTAAAATGGAAGTGACTGTTGAGGATAGGAAATAGGAAAAAAAACATTGAACTCAAATATTAATAAGGATAGTAAGTTAACCATTGATATCAAATAATGATAAAGATCAAAAATTAAGAATAATATAGTATTAATGACTTTTGAAAAAAATGAAAGTTATTAAGATGGACTAATATTAAATGATCGATTTTCTTTTTAAATATAAAAGATAATAATGATGATGATAAGGTGAAAGAATTAATAAATTGAGTAGGAAAGGATATAAATATGCGAGAATGTTTTATCAATATGGTGACAAGGATAGAAATAACTAGATGCAAGGACATGAATAGATCAAAAAATGATCATAGAGATAAGGTCAAATTAAAAAGGAAGTAAATTAAGAAGTGAAAAATAATAAAGTTGTAATTGAAAATTGTTGTTATAGATAAATAATAATAAAAAATTTAGAGAAATAATATTTCTATATAATTTAATAATATTGTTAATATAAGATAATAATAATAATAATAGTATAGTAAAAGAATTAAAAAAGAGAACAAAGATATAAGGTGATTTCTGAAAGAGGATGATATTAATGGGAACAAAATTATTGCAAGGAACATATTAGATAAATTATTAACCCATGATATCATAAATAGATCCAAAATAAACGAGGAGATAATTTCTCCATTAATGCCTCCCCCTCCCACCCTCTATAGAGGAGCTAAGAATAGAAAAAATACTAAACATTTAAGATCCAAAATTAGTAAAGTAATTTAAGTTATGAGGAGAATGAAGGGGGGCATTAATGGAGAAATTATATTATAATTTATCCATTAATGCCCCCCCCTCCAACCCTCTATAGAGGAGCTAAGAATAGAAAAAATACTAAACATTTAAGATCCAAAATTAGTAAAGTAATTTAAGTTATGAGGAGAATGAAGTATTAAAAGTTGTTGAAACTAATGACGAACTGAGAGTGGTTTAAAAATAAAAATAGGGTAATAAAATGTGTTTAAGATTTAATAATTTTGTTCATAAAGGATCATATTAATGTTAATAAAGTAAAAGAGTTAAACTTAAAGAGGTAAAGAAAAAACAAAGATGACATTAAAGGGAACAATTAGATTGTGAGAACAATAATAGAAGTTAAAGGTTGGAGATTAAGGAAAGGAGGGAGACAATAAAGTGAATGTAAATGAAGCCTAAGGTTCAAGGTGATGAATGGTGGGCTTCCAAGATTGGCTAATTTTGTATCCATCTTCACGACTAAAATTATTAGGATGTTTTTCAATTTCGAGAGCTTCCCGAATGATCCGAGAGGAGTAATAAGGGGTTGAGGCGAGAATTTTGGTTTTTTCTAAACAAATGAGGTGCTTGGATTTAAAGGAGTGTTTGACAATAGCTGATTTAGAGATATGGTTGTGGTAGGTATCAACTATATGCTCTTTAAGATGGGCTTTGAAGGATCTACTAGTTTGACCTATGCAATATTTTCTAGAGGAGCAAGGAATTTGGTAAAATCTTGGGCCAAGCATTGGGTCAGACTTGTCTTTAGCAGTCCTAAAAATTTGTTTTAGGGTTTTAAAGGGTTTGAAAATAGCTTTGATATTCTTATTAGCAAATAATTTTGAGATATTATCAGTGGTTCCTTGTGTTATAAAAACAGGATCGCGGAGAAATAAAATAAAACAAATGCGGAAATAAAACACAGAAGATACACAATACAATAGAGACACAGATATATGTGGTTCACCTAGTGTGGGATAAGTCCACTAGAGAAATTGTCAGGTCCTTCCTTTATTATTATCCAACAAATGAAGGGATACAACCTACAACACACCTGTTGTAACTTCCTCTTCTTTCTCTCACAGTCTCCTCACTCGGAATACAATATTCACAATGATCCATAGCTACAATACATTTCCCTCATAAAAGAGGGTTTCCTTCTAGGGAAAAAAACCCTAGCATAATTTCTACCGTCAGATATGCAACCTTATAATGAACGGACCAGATTTACTATGAAATTACAATATACATTTACAAGGCAATTTTTCCTTTGGGGGCCCGCTTTCCCCCGGACCCCCCAGCTGGGGGGATAGCCCCCCCAAACCCTGCAGGGGAGGTAACACCCCCCTGCACTCCCCTGTGTGGAGGCCTATACATTCTTCCAAGGTGTAAAGTCTTCATGGGGTATAAACAAAGACCTTTGAATCAGGAAGATAATCAATCTCCACAACCAACACCTTGGATACAGGGTAGGGTGATGAGTGCACGAGGAGGGGAGGAGGATGAGGATAATTTAGGTTTAGGTTTGTTTTTCAAGAAAAAGTATTGGTTTATTTGAGAGAAAGAGTAGCCATTGGACAAAAGAGAGTAGTTATGAGGGACTGACTTGGTTTTGATAGCTAGTTGGTGATGAACCTCATAGATTGTCCTCACTCCAATCTTCCATGCTCTTGTCCATGCTTGTAGACCTGCACACAACAAAGAAAAAACCTTCTTCAAACCATTGGTATAAACAAAATAAAATGTGAAATAACTAATCTAACTAACTCTTGTTAGGTGAATTACAACCACAATTGAATACTGAAAAGAGATCAAATTGACACAAATAACTTAGAATTTAGGCGGGGGAAGAAGAGAGATATTCATTTTAATGAAATAAAAAATAATATATCATCTATAAATTGTTGTGGATATTCCATTGGAACAATTCATCACAACATATCTAATAAAATACTAAAATATTTACTATTAAGGTTATTTTTTCCTTTAGATCTTCAGAATATTTAGTTACTGTTTTTTTTCTTATGCATGAAATAGATAAAATGAAGAAAATCGAGAACAGTAAAATACAATCACACCATCCACAAATAAACACAAGATATGACCCGGGAAACTCAATATGGTAGAAAACTCAGCTAGAAGGTGAGGCTCCTTTACTCTCTTTTCTCTAGTATAGAAATTATGCAAATACAAACAAAGAGGCACTCTCTGCGGAGTGTCCTTTGACTCATGGACTATATGGCTGCTACAAAATCTCTCCTCCTCTATTATGCTCACAAAATACCACTCTTAGATGTTTTTTCTCAACTATGGAACAATATACAATGCAAAATAATGGAACCCTTTCTCCTCCTAGTGGCCCGATATTTAACATAGTCTGATAGCCATCTAGGGGTAGGTTTTTTACTTACTCAACCCTCAATTGTGATATGGTTTTGGACCTTCTATTATATTCTTGAAATTACATATTTGGCTAGACCCATATGTGTCAGTAATGGGGGTTAGCTTGGCATCCTCTCATACGATGGTGGTCAACACAGTAGGTTAATTTGCAGGAGGCATAACTTTTGCATACGATCTTTGTTTGACACATTGTTTGCACTACTGGAAAGGTATTGATGTGTAGAATAGCATCATGGGTTTTAATATATTATTGGAAAGTTTTAACCCCAAAAAAATTCATGTGATGCCTCAAAATGACCCTCAAAGGTTTTGGACCCCAATTTTCCAAACTGGGACATGCCACTAAAATGGCCCTACAAGTTGATTCCTTGAATCGTTTTCACTATGAATGGATCAAGATAGATGAAAAACAATATAATGATCCAATCTGGATCATACCTCCCCAATAGGGAGGATTTTGGTCCCCAAAATATTTACCGAATGAGGTGAGGAAATGTTTCCTATACCTTCTCCCTAGAGTACCACTTTTCTTTGTCTGAAAGTTGTCCTTTCAACCCAATCTACCAAAGGTCATGCTACCCATGTCTTGTATCTCTGGACTACTTCTACAAAATGGTGTCCTCAACCAACTCTTCCTAAGCATCTGGTCCTAAGTCCTTTATGGAAGGTAGGACCTGATCCTCCTCTTGATCCAACATGGAAGGCTCACAGAGTTTGAGATTCTCCACATTCACTACTAAGAAAATGCGCATGTATGCGGGTAGACTGAATTTGTAAGAATCATTACCCACCTTTTCCAATACCTCAAAAGGACCATACCGTGAAGCATTGATCTTCTTACCAAGACACTGTAACTGTCTCCCACTCTAAATGTTCTCTATATTATGTGTTGGTCATGCCTAGCCTTGTACTTTTCCTGTGACCTTTTCAGTGGCTCTTGTACTTGCAAATGGACCGACATGATCTTCTCAACAATTTTTTTTACTTTTAATGCATCTCTTGTGAGGTCTTCCCTCACTCCTCCTTACTTTCCATACACAACATCTAAGGGTGAAGGTGGAAAATACCCAAAGAAAGTTTCAAAAGGTGACTTACTAGTAGAAGTGTGGACTACTATGTTATAAGATTGATGTATATAGATAATGTTCTCATCCCAGGTATTTGGATGCTTATGGTTGTAACCCCTCAAAACATGCCCCAAATTCATGTTGACTACTTCCATTTGCCCATTTGTCCATGGATGGAATGTTGTAGACCTCTTCAACTTATTGTCCATATTCTCCCACAATGTAGTCCAAAATGCAATGAGAAATCTAGTATCCTTATCTAAGATGATTCTCCTTGGTATCCCAAAGTGCACCCATATTTGTTCAAAGAAAAAGTGTGTTGCTTCTTGTCCCTTGATGGTCTTTTTACAAGGCATGGGAATGAAATTTTTGTTGAGCATGTCAACTACCACAAATAAATAGTCATGACCCTTCCATGTGGTTGGTAAACCTCCCACAATATCCATGGAGATGATTGCCCAAGGTTGAGTGGGTACATGTAAGGGATGGTATATAATGTGCTTCTCGTTACTGGGTGAAGAAATTGAGCATAAGAATATTAGGACACGAAGATTGGTGGAAAAGGCCTCAAGCCATAATTCTCAACATTGTATTCATCTTAATGATACAAAATATATAATAAAATAATGAAACCACCTCAATTATCTCACATCGACACCTCATCAGGAGATAAGGTAGGAGGATACAATATAGGAATATAGAAACACACTTAGGATAACAACTATATCCTAGTATGTAAAATATACAAAGGTGGTATAATAAGACTTAATGATTGTATATGAGAAAGAGGCTAGCATTCCACCCCTCAATCATAATTCCAAACAACAATACCAACAAAGCAGGTGCATAAGTTGGTATATCTCCATGTCTTCATGTTGAAACTCCTGAGCTGAGTCACAATGAAGAACTGCCTGAAAAACCACCAATCTGAATGCTAAAAGGTTCATCTGAAATGAACTAGAAGAGAGCTAAGATATGGAAGTGAACAGCTGCAATATCTGAACATTCTCTGATTGATTGACAATTTGATCATTTTGCCAAGAATTTTAGCTAGAATAATCTGATGTCTTCTGTTAATTGGTGAACATGTAATATCACCACTCAACTATCAGTGTATCACTGAAGTGCTCTCTTGAATCTGTGGTTTGGGATGACCACTAACCAATTATTACCATGTATCTGATGGTTTTTGGATAACCACTAACCGATATTGACACTTTTAGGTGTCAAAAAACATCCCAATGTATGTTGTTTATGATTCAATTTGAACCATCATTCTGCCAAAGTCTGTCATCTACAGACCGTAGTTGCCCATTCGACAAATTTCATGTCCATCTGGCATACTTGATGTTTGTTGTTGTTGAAACTTTCTATCTGACAACCAACTTCAATTCCATCATCAATTTCCCCCTTTTTCAGCTGAAAGGAGATACCACAAGTGGTTTCATGAACCATCATCACTGGAATTTTGAACTCCCCCCTTAAGGTGTATGAGAGTTTCATCATTGTACTCCCTCCTTCTAAGATCAAGAGAGTACCATACTTGTTCCATTTGAGTAAAACAAAAAGTGGGCATGCAGAAAAAACCACATGTTATCTCATTTCGTGAGGGCCATGCTCAAAAGCTACATCATAAGGGGACCACTTATGTGAGGTACAAAAATGTTATGTGCTACAATATTGGTCTTTACTTGAGATTGAATTCTTCGGTAATACTTATATAATCGCTTGGTTGTTGATGACCATTTCCAAGGATTGATCCACTCATAGTGAATCTTCAATCTTGCAGGTTTCTTCAGTGTTGAACATGTGTCTGAAGAATGGTTATGCTTGACACAATGTTGGCAAGGATGGAGATCAAAACACTAATTCTCCATGTGACCAAATTGATTGCAATGTTGGCACTTATCATTCTGATGTTGAACTTGAATAGGTGAAGTTGAAGCTTCTTGAAGGAATCCAACGCTCACAAACAAAATTGGTTTGGAGTAATTTGGAATACAAAAACTGTTTTGATTTTCATATCCTAAGCCATGTCGATTCCTATTGAAGTTTAATTCTTCCAAAGGTTTGATGATCCTCTTGGAAATATCATGTTGTATTTGATGATGTGCTTCACATTTACTTTCACTTATACTTGTTGTATCACTTTGTGATTTGGCATCTTCTGCTTGTGATTCATTTTCATTGGAATTTGCTTCTGAAGTTGGCTTGTTGATTTGTTCCTTCATAGATTGTTGATCAACATCATTATCATCATTATCATCATTATCATTATCATCATAGAGAGGGTTGTTCTGAACAAAAACTAGTTCAATAAACTTCACTGGCTGTTGACTTTTGAGTTCTATCAACTTATCATTCAATAGATGGGATTGTTCTTGAAGAAGTATAAATTTAGCTTGTGTCACTTGCAAATATGTTAGAACTGATTGAAAAGTTGATTTGTTCAATATTAGTGTGTTGTCTTCAGTGGTATTTATTAGAGTATTCAGAAACTCTAGTAATTCATGACTTCGCTCCATTTGAACACGCTCTCTTGAACTTCATGCTTGCTTGTTATTCAGGCTCACTTGTACTCTCTCGCTTGAACCTTTCTTTCTTTCTTCCAAGAAATTGAGGATGTCGGTCACCACCGAAAATGCATCCAAAAACTTGTGATGTTTTACAATGATTTGACTTAAACTACTCAACCTTGTCAATTTCGACTCAAAATTACAATGAATATTGGGTGTTGGGCTTAGCCGAGAATGCACCCAATTACAAGTTCAACTTGATTTTATTGGACACTTACAAAATAATTAAAGTTGATCTTGATTACTTACAAAAAATACTATTTGCATGTTTACAATAAATGTCGATTTCAAAGTTGAGTTGATCTTCAAATTTGATGATGCTTTGAGTCCTTGATTATGAGCTTGATGTGTCCAATGTTGATGTGATTTCCAATTTGATATCTTCGTTTCTTCTTAATTGAGAGCTTTGATNCTACCACCGAAAATGCATCCCAAAGACTTGATGTTTACAATTATTTGAGTTTCAAGTATTCAACCTAGTCAATTTCGACTCAAAATTACTCTAGGGTGTCGGCCTCAGCCGAAAATGAACCTTATGACAAATTCAATTCAACTCAACTTGATTTCAAAAAAATAAGTAAACTTACAAAAGGACAATTTGCAAGTTACAATAAATCATGATTCTGAAGTTGAATAACTCTTCAAATTTGAATGTGTTGTCGATGCTTTTGAGTTTAGTTCTCCTTTGACATGTTGCACCTTTCATTAATTTGCTTGATTGGCATGAATTTGTGCCTTGAATATTCTTTGCTTGACATGTGTTGTATTAAATTCTCAATAATTATGTCAAGACAAGACATAAATCACCACATAAAGCAACCATACGAAAACCACCATCACACAAGCACAAGGTGTACCTAAGATCCCCTTATTCAATTTCGGGTGGATCTAGGACACTGAGAAAAAAATTCAATTTTATTATAGTATTTGTCTCATGACAAAGCCCAAATACAATTAGTTTGATACCAAACTCTCATCAAGACTTCAACCCCTTTTACAATCAAGATTTCTCAATTTCTCAATCTCCCTCACACATCAAGGCTTCAACTCACTCTTCTTTAACTTCTTTGAATGGTTCCCTTCTTTCACAAAAATTTTCAAGTTTTCCCCCTTGAAGTAAGCACAAATTCAAATTACAATATAAAACATATCTCGATTTTCCTCCTCACAGTAAACATCTCTTTTTAAATTACAACAAACATCTTATCACTCCAAAAATTATCATAAAGTAACAAAAAAGTAACATTATGAAAAAATTATTTAAAACATGAACTTCCAATTCTTTGTAATGAACTTTTAAGTAAATGTCTTAAAACTTGTGCACGTTTGTGTTATGCATGCCCTTCTTAAACCACTTATCCCAAATTAAACTACAAACTCCTTGGAAAATCTATGAGTTGGCAAGGGATCCACTTGTTTTAATATGCCAAAAAAAATGTGGTTTTTGTTTTGTGTTAATTGGGCATATAAACTTTCTCAATAAAAAATATACCTTGATGCCAGTTGACAAGCTGATAGTGAGGTGATTTATTTCAATCTATTGGCGAATATTTAGGTCATCTTGTGCTATCATAAGCTCACGAAGAGG
>SNQJ01S0073670.1:25956-37727 GCA_010110895.2 Picea sitchensis
TTCTCTTATCATCTTTGCGAGTGGCTCTTCATCTTCAACTGCATGGGCATGGTGCCTCTTATGTTTCCTCTTGTATTCTTCTCGTCTAGCTGGACAAAACTTCGCAACGTGTCCCATCTTGTCACAATGGTAGCATTGTATAGATGAGTAATCTCTTTCCTTTCGTTTTCCTTTCTTCTGAAATCTCCTTGGATGAGATTCTTTATGATTGAATTTGTTTGGGGGTTGAGACTCTTTATAAGTCTTTTTTTGGAAGTAGGGCTTCTTCCTTCGTCCTTTGGTGTGAATAGTTAGGGCTTGATCATCATCTCTTTCTAGTAATGCTTCACAGTTAGCTACTCTTGTCTCTTCTTGAATGCATTCTTCCCATAGACCATCAAACTTTAGTTTCTCCATTCTTGCACAAATCGTTTGGATGAATGCATCCCAAGGTCTTGTGAGACCATTTAGGGCTGTCATTATAAGTTCGTCTTCGTCTATAGTATCTCCGATTGCTTCTAGTTGTTCTTTGAATTGTGATATTCTGGAGAAATATTCTTGGATTGATTCTCCCTTCTACATTCTTGTATTCTTGAGCTGAGTTCTAAGATTCATCTTCCGGTTTATGTTCTTTCCTTCATATAGTCTGTTTAAGGCATCAAACATTTCTTTCGGAGTCTTCTTTGATGATACATAAGGAATCAAGTGATCTTTGATTGAATATGCAATGATTCTTTTGGCCCTGATTGTGTCCTTTTGGTACTTTGTTTTTTCTCCAGCATCATCGGGCTCCAGCACTTCTTCTTTGACGAATCTTGCTAGGTCATTCTCTTCAAGAATGAGACCAATCCTATACTTCTAGGCACGGAAGTTTTCCACACCTTCTAGCTTGTCAACAAGCTTAACGCTTCTAGACATCTCTTACCTGAAGCTGGGAAAATGTACAAAAAATGAAAGTGCTCAAAATCAAATTATGAACTTACCAGGAGGTGCGCTTGGTTGAGGCGAGTAGCCTGGTGCGCTTGGATCTGAGAAAATCCAACTTTTACCCCTCCAAACTTGATCTACAGATTTCTGGACTGGTGCTTCTAGTTTTCTGGTACCTCTCGTAACCTAGTACTTCTGGTACTTCTAGTACTCTGGTTTTCTAGTACTTCTGGTACTTTGTGAAACTAGGGTTTCACTTTCTGGGAGATCTAGAGACTGAAAAGGTGAGCTGAAGGTGCCAAAATGATCCTTGAGGGAGGGCGCACTTTTCTAGATGGTTTTAGGGCTGAAATACCTCACCAACAAAAAGCCCTAATTTGCATGTACGACAACAATGACGTTTTTCACTTTTCTCTTGTGAAAGATGCTCTCTTCAGCTTGGCTCTGAAACCATGTTAATGTTTAAGCCATTATTATAGTTCTTTTCATTTCAATAGATAACAATAGCATAAGATAGAATCATTGAGAAATACACAATCACAAGAGACACATCATTTATTCTGGGAAACCCTCATGCGGAAGAAAACCCAGCAAAACTTCCTTATTATAGATAGCCAATACAATGCCAAGAGATAACTCAAACAAATACAAAAAGTCCTCTCCCAAAGATGCGCCTCTCTCTCTCTCTCTTCTCCAACTGCAGCTTCGAAACTTGTCTCTCAATGAACAAGTGAGTGTGTGTCTAATTGAGGCGCTAGCCTCCTTATTTATACAAATCTGGCACGTGTGGAAGTGTCTTTTCACTGGCAGGGCCAACTTCTTCTTCTGGGTGGTTATAACCACCTTTATTATATTATGGGACCTCTTTGATATATTCTGGGGCCGACTTCCTCTTTTGCCTATTACAATTACATTATGACCAATCCGCAAAAGGGGATTTGGTCCTTTACAGTAGCCGACATGATCAATCCACAATGGGGATTGATCCAATGAATAATATATCAATAATAATTAGAATACACTTTGCAGTTACATTATTTCAACAAGTTTCTGGGTTGACACCTAGATAGGGCTAAAATTAACATCACTTAATCACTTAACTTAATCTTTAGTCTGCAACAATTGCTCTTTTACATTTCATACTTGCAAGCACACTGTCTCATTTATCTTTCTACCTACATGCAAGTTAATTTATCTGTTGTAGAATAAAATCTAAGTGATTATATCTTTGCCTTCGGGAGTACTTCATTTTTCAAGCTTTTCATCTTATCTTGTATCCCTGTATCTATGGTGTGATCTTTCAAGAAGTGCGCATCCACCTGGAGGCATTCTCTTGACTGGGTCTTGAGTGCTTTGCATCTTTCGCCATTTATAAGCAGTGCAACGGAATTCTATCTGTTGTGAACATGCTTGGCTTGATGTGTTGATTATCTCTCATCTTTGAATATCTTTTTTTCTGCACATTTCAAGCACTTATTAATATCTTGTATCTATTGTATCTAGTTTAGTTGTGTATATCTTAGATATTCTTTTGTATCTATCCATATCTATCTTGTTATAATTTTGTAATATTTGTAACTTGTAATTATTTTGTTACGAACATCCCCTTAACTTAGTTGACCCCTAGCCCAATCTTATGCACTAGTCTTGGTTGCCCTAGGAAAAGGTCTGACTTTCATACTTACATAATTGCATCTTGCATTTGCTGCTTAACATCATAGGCTAGATTCCCCTTGACCATTTAACCAATTAAAACCAACTCCTAGAACATAAACGTTAATCTCATCTAGTAACTAGGGTCTACCCCCCTTGGCTTCCCTAGGAGTTAGCCTAGACGGAAGAGGTTCAAGTCAAAGTGACAGCGTGGACTTTGAACCTAGGCATTGTGTCTCCGAGGACACACTAAGTGAGCAGGACTTAGCTTACGTTTGCAAGTGTGTATAAGGACGGCAACAGGCCTAGGGGAGACGTCCCCGGTGACCTGGGGGTTTGATAAGGCATGGTCAAATGGCTAGATAAAGGTCCCCTCTCACAAGTCACCACCGATCAGAAAGTCCCGGTTTTATAACCAATGAAATGATAATATGTCAGCGTGTACCTGCCCGAAACAAAGCAACAAGAACTATGTATATTTGCAAGTACACTTGTTGGTTAGCACTTCATAAAACCATAGACTTTGTCAATAAAAGCAATTTGATTGATAATGATGAAGTAAACAGAAAATTATAACAACAATATTAATGAGGCAATACTTCACATTAAACGCCTTGAAATAGCTTCAAAAATGACTAAGAATCATCAACCATTGAAATCATAATACTAGCATTTATTAGAAGCAGACAAAACAATGTATAAATCAGCCTTTTCAATTGATTTTATCAGCTTTTAATGCTGCAATTAATGGTTGTAGCTAACTTTAGTAACAACAGCAATAGTGTTAGTAGGTTAGGTTATTCTAGGGTTAGAAATGGTTAGTAGGAAGTTCAAAGAATAGGTTTTGATGGTTGTTTTGATCAATTACTCAAAAGAGGACTTAGACTAGTGCTTTAGGGCAAATGGAGTCAATGATGTGGCAGCAAATGTTGAAAAGAAATAATGATAATAGGGAGTCAAAGACAAGAGAGAGTGATAGATTGGAGTGTTGGTAACCCAAGGCTCCAATTATCAAACCCTAGGGGAAACTAGCTACTAAGGTGTATGTAACCCTAGGCCTTAGTAGGTTTCATCCCTCTTTAACTCAATGATGAAGCAAAATCGGCTAATATGAAGGAAGTAAGACTAGGGTGTTGCAATGGCAAGGCCCTAGCAAATGCTTCAAGAAAAATGACCTTTTAACAAGATCTAGTAGGTAAAGGCTTTTAAAGCTAGGACAATAACATGTGCTAGTCTTCTTAGGGTTTAATCAAGCAATTTCATAATCTTGAATGTAAATGCAAGATAAGTAAAACTATAACCATTCAATTAAGAAGAATTGCAGAAATATTACTTACATTCATCAAGAATAATCAAGAAAATCCCTAGTTGAACACATCCACCAAGAAACTTGCCAAAATACTCCAAATTTAGCCTTCCTCAACAAGTGCGCCTAAAATTTCAGCCAAGAAACCCTAAGGAGGGCACAAATTTCAGTCCTCACAAGTGTGAATGAAAGATGATGAATAATAAGAGTGATTTTTCCCTTATTTATAGAGTACTAATGACCAGAATTAGATCAAAAAGGTCGACATGGCATGTTACACAAAATATCCAGTTTTTACATCAAATGTCATAATTAAACCTCTATGTCTGAATTGATTGTTTCAAAAGATAGAAGATTTTTCCTCTTCCATGTTTCCATAAAATCATCAACCAATTCATCGTAAACTTCACTCTGATCATGCCCAAACCTTTCCAAAAAGGCATGYAACAAACCCTGTATGGTCTTGAATCTCCCATCAGGCGAATTATGAAACCAATTAAAAGGTTTCTCCCAATCAAGAGTTAYGGCAAACAATTTCATTAGAACGTCCTCATAAATAGGTGGATTATACCATTCATCAATACATTTAGTGAAAGCCCTGATGTGAATATTAGCATCATCACGATCACCATAGTCAGGWGTGTTTTCAAAAACATCTGAAGATTCATAATGAGGATAACCAACAATTCCTGAAAAATCAGTAGGAGCATTAAAATCATCCATTTCTAACTAGATCATTTAAACAAAGGTCTAAAGAAAAGGACTGGGACCCAAGATTACCAAGGATCCAACAAGAAGAACAACTAGCTAGCTTCACCCACAAACTCTTCCAAGTTCAAGGATGAAGTAAAACAAGCCGAGAATTCCTTCTTGCAAAATACCTTGTCAAATTATTTAAAAGTGGAGTCGCCAGATGACCAAGTTTATTTCAGACAAACAAGAGCATCAAACAAGGCAAAAACAAGAAGAAAAACCAAAGTTAATTTATTATGTTTGGAACAAGAATTGGATCTCAGTGAGTGCTTCTTCCCCAAGAATTTCAAGCAGCCAATAAGGATTGCTCCTTGTAGTATACTTGATATATTTGTTCAATGGAGTCGCCACTTGAAAAAGAATCACACAAAGCTAACCAATGCAAGCTCAAAGAATTATTAGTTCTTAAAAAGTTAAGTCGTTAGGACCAAGGATGAATAACTCAATCCCCGGCAACGGCGCCAAAGATGTTGCCACAGATGAGTTCCCCGACAACGGCGCCAAAGATGTTGCCGTCCTTATACACACTTGCAGACGTGAGTTGAGTTCGGCTCACTCAGTGTGTCCTTGGAAGCACAATGCCTAGGTTCACAACCCACGCTGTCACTTTGACCGGAACCTCTTCCGTCTAGGCTTACTCCTAGGGAAGCCAAAGGGGGTAGACCTTAGTTACTAGATCAATTAAGTTAGATTCTAGGAGTTAATTTTAATTTCTTAAGGTTAGAGGGGATTCTAATCCTAAGATGCTAAGGCAACCATGCAATATGCAAAGGTTAGCATGACAAGCAAGTCCTTTCCCTAGGTCAACTAAAACTAGTGCCTAGAAATTGGGCAAGGGGTCAACTATGTTAAAGGGTGGTTAATTACAAAAAGAATTACAAGTTACAAATTTACAATAAAGAATAACTCAATTAAAGAATATCATATACATTCATTTACAAGCTTTACAAAAAGAATGATATATCACAGTTACAATCTAACCAAGTATGTTTAATGTGTGCAGGACAAAGAAGACTTGAGCATCAATCACATCATCTTTTATACTAGATCATCAACATATTACTTCATCAACAAGATTATCAAGATTAATCACAATTACTATGAAGAACTGAGGACAATCTACACTCTTTGCTATCAAACCCCCCCCCCAAATATTATTAAATGTGGCCAAGGGTTTAATAGTTAGGCTTTTCTTAAAGATTTTAAGTTAATTTGGCTTTCACCAAAGCCTCCTCCTCCTGTTGTCAAATAATTGTCGGGTGCTCACGATAGTAAGGCAACGAGGCCCACCCTAGCTTCCACGGTCAGCCCTGACAGTAAGAGTACTTCCCGGAGAGGACACCCACCTGGAGCGCCACAGAACAGTCCCCTGCCACTACCCTTCGTTGTTTTCCTCAAACCCGTTTTAGATGGTGGAGATGGTGGTCTAAGGTACCCTAAAATAGTCTATTAAGTATGTATAATAGTTAGGTAGACTTTTAGTTGATTACAACAGTGTTTTGAGAGTTTTAAAGTACTTAAAAAATGCAAAATAATGAGATGGCCGAAACTGAAGATGCACAAAAATGTGTTGTTAAAGCTTAAACCATAAAGTGAATCAACACATAAGAAAGAAAGTAGATACAAGGCTTAAAGAGATAGATACATTTAGATCACATGCACATCATATTACTTGATTAGATACCATAAATTCAATGGAAAGAACAGCTTGCCTTATGAGATGAAAAGAAAGAAGATTTAATGTGTTTGCCAAGTTAAACCATTCAATAAACTCAAGCCCAAGACGTGGCTATTAGGAGAATTAAACCATAAACACAATAACCACTTATTAACTAAGCACCATAAGAGATATAAAGCATGAGATTAAGATATAGGTGCCTAAGAGACAATTAAAAGCTTGAATGAAAGATAAACAAACTAGATCAAGATATTTTAAGTGTGTTGCCCAATGGGCTTAAGAGATGTGAGATCTGATCTAAAGCATAAACATTGATACCTGGACCAATTACCTCATGGAGCAAGAGTCTTCTCTGATACAAGTCCAAGTCGAAGGTGATGGATGCTGCTGCTGCTGACAGGACAAGTCTGATGAAGAAGAAGAAAGATGGGCCCTCCAGGGCCATGCTCAGGTCAATCCTTCTCTCGGTACTCTATGTCTAGGACCTGTGGGCCTCGAGACATGATCTCCTAGTTATCCCTAGAAATCGGGGATAACACAGCCCAACAAAGTCTCTTGGGCTTGCATTCTTTTATCATCTTCATAAGTTGTAAATTGTAAATTAGTTGCAAGTTTTGTTTTTGCCCACACCTTGCATGTGAGTGGCTTTTCCACCCTTGTTGGCTAGTTAGGAATTTAATTTTTTGTTTTGCTTAATTTGTATGCCCCACTTCTCCCACAAAGAGAAGATTGAGTGACTAGTGTTAGCTTGCTCTATTTTATTTCCAAACTATTTACCCACCTTGGCACAAAATCGATAGGCTTGTCCTCCACATTGTGCCATAGTTGTGAGGTTTGTCAATTCATTTATTTTTTGCCCACCTTTGTCCTTAAGGAAAAGTTGTGTCGCTAGATTGTTCATTTAATTTATTTCAAGTTATTTCAATTATTAATTTGTGCCCACACCTTGCATGTGAGTGGCTTTGCCACCCTTGCGATATCGTGACTAGTTAGAATTTCTTTTTTTTGGCAAAGTAATCAAACTCTTGCCCCGCCTTTTGCCCCGTATTCCCTCCCCTAGCCACTTTATGGATCTTGGGTAACAAAAAAGGGAAAAGGATTGTGTGGCTAGTCTAATTAGGCACCTAATTCTATTATTGTTAAAACCATTAAAAATGGGTGACTTGGGAGGCTAGAAGGGGTTGAAGCCGGGGGCGGTTTCACGGCACTAAGTGTCCTCCTTGTTGAGCACCCAAGCATCTTGGATTTGACCTGCAGAGCTAGCGGGGAACCTTGTTGTTCCCATGTTAAGCACCCAACACTTCCTCTTGGTTGAACGGATAAGGATTTGGAGTAGTAACATAGATTAGGCTTGCAACTTTCACATCTAGTTGCCCCTAATTCAAAGAGAGACCTAAAAATCTATTAAAAGTAACCTACACACATTGCAACACTTTCAACTCACATTTTCTACATTTCAAGTTTTGTCATTCCTTTACTTTTCAAGCAATTTCATTTCATGTGAATTGTTATCGTGCAATTTGTACTTGTCCCAAAGGGAAAGGCTAAGGGAGGGAAAATTGGCGTAAAAGGAGGTTATCCTATCACTGTCACCTTAATAAGATACCTCTTTCTATTTAGGGATGATAGCCCAGGAGAGACGTCCCCGGTGACCTGGGGGTTTGAGAAGGCAAAGGTTAAAGTGTCAATAAAGATATCCCCTCTCACAAGTCACACTGATCAGAAAGTCCCAAAGTTTTAATCAATGAAGCAATGATATGCTTAGATGTACCTTCCCAGAACAAAGCAACAAGAAAACAATATCTTTAGCAAGTACAATTTGATGTTAGTTCTTCATAAAACTTTAGACTTGTCAAATAAAGCAATAAGTTGATGCAAGATGAAGCAAACATAATTTTATAACAGCAATGTATACAAGATGATAGTTTCACAATAAATGCCTTAAAAGAGCTTCACAATGACCAAAAATAAAAACCCAATAATAGCAATATACTAGGACTTGTCAGAAGCTATTTAGGCAACGTAAAAATCAACTTTTGCAATTGTTTTTAAGTGCTTTTACTGCTGTAATAAATGGTTGTAGCTTACTTTTGTAACAATAGCAAGAAGGTTAGTGAATTAGTCTAATCTAGGGTTAGAAAAGGTTAGTAGGTTGCTTGAGGTAAAAGATTTAAGGGTTGGTTTCATCAATCAATCAAATTCAAGGTCTAAATTAGTGCCTTTTAGGGCTAATGGAGTCACTTTCGAGCAGCCAACTTGAAGGAAACAAATGATAATATAAGAGCTAAGGTCAAAGAAGGGTGATGATTGAGGTGTTCGTAACCCAAGGCCTCAATCAACAAGACTTAGAAGGAAAACGGCTACTAGGAAGTAGGTAAGCCTAGGCCCTAGCGGTTTTCCTCCTCCTTTAGCTCAAGCTTGAAGCAAACAATGGCTTGATGAAGCAAATGATACTAGAGTGYTGCAATGGCAGGGCTCTAGTACAATCCTTCAAAGGTAGGGTTTCTAGCACAATCTAGTAGGTGAAAAATTGTTAAGACAAGGACAATAACATGTGCTTGTTCTCCTAGGGTTTTAAACAAACAATTTTATAATCTTGGAATAAATGCAAAGTAAATGTACCATAACCATTCAAAACAAAGAAGGATTGCAAAAATTCACTTACATCCACCAAAAATAATCTAGCAATAAGCCTAGTTGAAGATTTTTCACCAAGAAACACCAAATTTAGCCTCCTCTAAGAAGTGCGCCTAAACTTTCAACCAATAAACCCTAAGTAGGGCGCAAATTTTAGACCTCACTTGTGTGAGTGAAAGATGATGAAAAATTACAAGGGAAAAAACCCTTATTTATACAGTTACAATGACCTTCAATTACAAAATTAGGTCAAAAAGGCCAACATGGCCAGTTTACATGAAATATCCAGTTTTTACGTAAAATTGACAAATTAAACCCTAAATCAAGCAAGAGAGGTGTCATCATGCCATTCTAGGGTTTTTGGGCCTCCTAAGTGAAACGTTGGCCTCCAGGAGGAAAACGTTAGGCCTCCCAAGGCCTCTAGATCATGCCACACATGCCACTTGGCACACAACTGCCTCTATCGTGTCCATCTAACGTTGGGTGACGTCAAGGGTCACAGAGGTGACGTCATGGGCCTTCCAAGGCCAACATCATAGTAAGAGAGCAAGACGCCCCTGGGTCCAGGCCTGCCAGGCTTTCTTTGGTGGAACATCCTCCTCTCTCTCCGGTGCAAGCCTCTGGTAATATGTCTGCCCCTTGCTAGGGTCTCAACTGTTGAGTTTTGTACCTTGGAAGGTGTTCCCCATGTGGTTATGACCTTCTTAGCACATGAGGGAAAGACATTACACTTTGTACCTTGTACTTTTGTCTAATTTCACTTTGACTTTGTCTAAAGTGAAATTTAGTCATTTTGGCCTAAAAGTGACTATTAATTCACAAAGGGGTGAATTAGAGACATAAAGTTGACTTAGGAAACTTAACCCAAAGTTGGTTAATGATTTAGATATTTATGGGGAGATCTCAACCATTGATTAGATGGGAGATGAGATAATCTCCACCATTCATACTCTCGGTTTCCTTTTGGATGTCAAAGAGGGGCGCAAAGGGTGAAGGAGGGCGCATTGTTCATTCACTCATTTGTTCATTGAGAGAGGAGCTCTTGGAGGATGAGCATGAGGTCAGTTTTGTGAGGATGCTTGAGATTGGGCGTTAGCTTTCATGGAGGGAGGTTACTAGCTGCTTGCTTGGTTTATTTACTGGAGAGGTTCTACCTCTGTGGAGGGCGCATTGCCAGATTGGGGCGCATCAGTTGTTGAGGGACTTCTAGCCATCAGATTGCAATGAGATCAGTTGCAGAGGAAAGACATTCAGCAAAGCTTCATTATTGTGGAGGGGTTTCCAGATCTGAGCTCACAGTTTGCAGTTGGAGCAGATTCAGTGGATTCGACAGCTTGTATGTGGGGTGCACCATTCTGGGGCGCACTCGAAGGTTTTGGGCTTGTATATCAACTCAGATCGAGTTTCTATTGTATCAGGTTCCATCATTTATTGTACTTGTTGTATTCCTTCTTCTGCTTTCCTCATATATACATACATATTCCAAACTGGTTTTCCCCAGGAGGGTTTTATCCAGGGTCATGTTGACCAAAAATACCTGTGTACACAAATGCATTGATTAGTCTCTTAGATCTCTTTATTTTCAGCTGTAAAGATCTATAAGTGTGTTGTATTTATTTTGGTATGCATGTGCTAACATTTGGACACTAAAACCACATGCTAGAGCACCCAAAATCGCAAGTATAACCGTAACAAATCAGCAAGAAACTTTTGGACTGTTGGTTGTTATAAAATAGCAGAAAATACTTTACATGGCAATTGAAACTTAGAGCCTAACTGTGGTCAAAGACAGACCCAGTAGGCAAGTTGATAGGACCTGTAAAAACTTCATCAATATCCATCTGGTGGGATTTCATCCCTATGGAGGTTCGAACTAATCATCTCCCCATGTGTGCCTCTCCGTCAAGCATGGTCTTGCAACAACAACAAGTACGCCTTCCATGGGCTCATAAGTCACAGAGATCATAGCAATGTCAATCACATCTAATAATCAAGTTATCTAAACATGTGCATAAAACCCCCCTTTTCCCAGACAAGTGCTCAAAGACGTTATGCTATTCTACAAGCCAGGTTTGGAGAGGGTTTCAGGACGTCCTATTGGGTTGACTCTCCTTAGATGTGGGATGTTTCCAGGTGAAGACCCATCTAGGTCATGTAGATGGTATGGGGATGTTTGGGCAATGGGTGCAGTGATGAAAGGGAAATGTATGGCTTACCCGTGGGTGCCTCCGAAGAGGGTGTGTTGCACCTTGTCATGGATGCAAGTGTTTCCAAGCCCATTTAACGCCTTTTTTACATTTTTATCTTATTGTTTTTTCTTTCAAGAGAATAGCTAGGGGACACTGCCCTGGCACGATGACCAGTGGTG
This sequence comes from Picea sitchensis, assembly GCA_010110895.2. Lineage (NCBI taxonomy): Eukaryota > Viridiplantae > Streptophyta > Pinopsida > Pinales > Pinaceae > Picea > Picea sitchensis. The sequence goes on from SNQJ01S0073670.1 coordinate 37,258, forward strand.
ACAGTGTTATCCACAATCATTTCACAGAGATGAGAAGGATGGCTCGTGATGAGACCCCCTTTTTCTTGGCTATGCCACCAAGAGCCACTACTATGGCGTGGTGACCAGCTGAATGGTAGTGTCATACCGCTACATGCCCATGGACCTAATAGGTTGGCTCGTGATGAGACCCCCTATCGTCCAACTAGGTCTTGAGTTTATTTATTTTATGGGTCCCTCCATTTCTTGCTGAGAATCTTTTTACTGCCTTCTCAAGGATCCCTGGGCAAAGCATCCGAAGGTTTTGTTCTTTTGGCTTTTATCTTTTGCCAACTACTTTTACCATTTGGGCCTTTAGCCCCTTCTTCCCAAGGTAAGGTACAACCCTTCGCTAGCTTGGCAAACCCAGTTCCTGAACCAATGTAGGGGATGGATGAGAGGGAAGATGGTGGAAAGTGATAAGTATGGTGGGAATGGACGATGGCCTTTCA
>SNQJ01S0073670.1:37737-49792 GCA_010110895.2 Picea sitchensis
AGTGTTTGGTTGGATAGAGGAAGGAGCATGGTTCTTGGCTGGTTCTCCCTCACAAAAAATTCCAAGTTGAAAAGACTTGGGAAGGGGTCTTCTGTGAGTCATCCTGGACAAGGATGTTTCAGACACTTGTGGCGTCATTTCATCCATTGCATGGATGGTTGTAACGTATCTCTCACCCTTCTTTGTATTTCAGTTTTGTATTATTTCAATTTATTATGTCCTTATGTACTTAGATTTGTTTCTGTATCATAATTTCATTTTGTAAAATTATAGATATTGTATTTTAGTTATTTCATTATGTAGATGTTGTGTATAGCATTTATTTATTTCATTATATATATGTATGCTTATGTTGGATATTGGTGAGCATCTTTTTGTAGATGTTGGATTCTTGTATGCTCTTCGTCCCATGTGAGAAGATTGAACACACGTCCCCATGTGGAGCCAGATGTTGACCGCCTATTCAACTAGGGGGTCAACTCCATGTGCCATGAAGATATGCATCAACAGATGCTAATATGTTGAAGACAGCTTGGTTCTACTGGGCAATTTTTGCCTCGAGCACACTTTTTTGTAAACGGAATTTCCGCACCCCTGCGTGGGTTAATAATGTAATAGATGTGCATGGGTTATAGTTAGGTCAGTTACCTTGAGATTTCTTCATTAGGGGAGTTACTTTCATCGAGGGTTTTTTATCCTCCGGTTATTAATTGGGCTTTTCAGCCTTATTAATTTCGCTTGAGTTTTTCCCTCCCACCAACAATAATTCCTCCAAAGTGGTGAAAGGCATTCTAATGGGGTTATCTTCTGGTAGCTATTGTTTAGGAATGATGTAAATGACCATGTATGACATCTTATAAAGTTTCGGGGAATTCCGTCGAATCTAGATAGTTTTTTTTTAATTAATTAAATTAATTAAATTTTCCTAAGGTTGAAGGTTTAATTATTTAATTAATTAATTGTTTTTGAGCAAATATTGTAAAAACTAGGTCTTTGGGCTTTTGCTAAGGGCATTTGTGCTCAAAAGAAATGGAATGAGACCCCCTACACCCTTGGACCAAGTTTCAGCTCAGTCGAACAACTTTTGCTAGGTGTTTGTCCACCAAGAGTCTCAGACAGTCAAAACAACAATTTTAATTGCTAAGTCATGACATAGGTAAAATGTCATTTTTGTAATTTATAAGCAAATGGATGAAAGTAATGATGGAAAAGGTGAGAGATATTTTTCCTAACCTTTCCTAACATTTTCCAAGCCTCACATCACCCCCTCACCTAGCCATTTAAGAAAAAACGTCACTTTTCCTAGAGTGGTGTGCCTCCCTTCTAGAAAGTCTCCAAAAAGTTAAAAAATAATAAAAAAATTAATGGGAGACTTATTATATCCCTTGGTGTGCCTCCCTAGACCCTACAACTCATCATTTAATTTGTCAAAGCCTTGCCAACTCACTCCAACTCATTTCCACTTCATCCATCCATGCCAAAACCCTAACTTACCAAAACCCTAAAAGTGACTTTTCTTTGATGTGTGACACTTGTAACTCATCCAAGAGGGGTAGCTTTGCCTTCACAAGTATAAATAGAACCCCCCCTCACTCATTTGACACCATATCTCGAGCTATTGTTATGCTATTGGATTCTCCCCTCATCTCTTTCTCTCTTTTCATTGTGCTTCCTTCTATTTTGCTCTTGAGAGTGTTGGAGCAACATGTTGCTACAAGACTCTCCTCTTGAGTAATAGAAAGGCTTTGGAGGATTTGAAGAAACAAAGAGTATTAGTGTTGCTTCTTGCTACTATTGAGGTGATCTTGTTCTATTTTTCTCTCTCATTCTTGCTTCAAGTTTATAGATCTAGAGTAGAAGCTCCAAGCAAAGTATTTTGTTTGGATAGATTTGTGGTAGTATTATCATAGATCTAGTGAAGTGTTTATTTGGGTATTTCAAATTATTTTGTTTTACCATCTAGATCTACTCACATTCTATCTATTTTTGTAGCTCCTCTCACAACTTTTGCAGGTTTACCTCTAGGGTTTTATTGGGCTAGCCTCAAGGAAGAGTCTACTCTTAAAACCTACCTCAAACTCCATTGCTTTTCAGATCTGATTTCTTTGTTCATTCTTTCCATATTTCAGTTTGATAACAATCATAGATAGGTCACATTAAATCTACTTTTATTGGGACACTTGTATGTGAAAAAATTTTGCATAAAAACAAAAAAAATTCTTGACTTGTGGTGTGTTGTGCACCATTTTCAGCAAGCAATAGCTTGCTGGTTTTTGCAAGTTCTTACCAGGTATAAGGGTTATGCTGCCCACTTTCGGTCATACAACACCTCAAGAACTTCTCCATTGATTGGGTAACGAAAACTCGGCCTTTCCCTTCTCTTTCTAGCATTTATAAAGTCATTATCTTGCTTCCAAACCCTCTTTGGCACAACAAAGGTAGGCTTGCCTCCACCTTGTGCCATTGTGAGTGGTTTTGTTTCTTGCGTTTCATTTCAAGTTATTTTCTTAATGGTTGCCTACACCTTCGGTGAGACATCCCCAATATCGTATGGCTAGATTAGTAATGTGTTTGTGATTTGCTTATGTTCTTATGGTTAAAATTATCTAGAAGTAGAGCTCACATACACATACTATATCTTAGCTTAAGCCCTTGGGGCATAATCTTACTTACATGCTATAATCTTTCAAGCTTCATAACACATGTTCTAATGCAATATCACATGGTTTAATGCAATGATGGTGGTTTAAGAAATAATCCTCTTAACTTGCAAATAATTTATATTTAAGGCCATTTGCCATCATTTGAATTTGAAGTATATGTGGGGCATGTTTATGGTGTAGGGACACACTCTTATTTCAGCAAGTACTTTCATCTCTTAGCACTTTTTTCTTAATGCAATAACACTCATGGTTAAGTGGTGATGAGCTAAAAAAATTTCTTCTTTCTTTGGCAAGTTGTTCTCGCCTTTTCATAGCATTCTTTTCATACAAGCTTGCACATGTTTATAGTTAAGTAAATGATGATGGAGTAGCTCTTTTGTTTCATCTTTCTTTTATATGATTCATATGTGTCTACATGCTTAAAATTTCATGATCTATAACACATCTTTTGAGCTGATTAAGTTTCGGTTTTGACACTTTTTCATCATTTTAAGGCACCTAAAAGTCATCAAAACACTCTCAAACACATCAAAATACTTAGCCCATAGGTATATCAACTTAATAGACTTAATAGGACACCTAAATCTACCATCTTCGCCATCTAAAATGGGGTTTGAGGAAGGCAGCGAAAGTTGTTAGGCCGGGGATGGTCTCACGGCGCGCGGCGTCCTTTCCGGGAGTACTCGAATCTTTAGGGTTGACCTATGAAGCTAGGGTAGGCCTCGTTGCCTCACTTCTTGAGCATCCAGCAACCATTTGATAATTGGGGGAGGAGGATTTTGGTTTGACACTTAGTTAGGGTAATTCAAACTTTAAAATATTTAAGTAACCCTTAAATCACTAAGCATTTAAACAATTTAGCTACATTGGTACATCTTATGGTTCAATACTTGCAAACATAACTCTTTTTCAATCTTACATGCAAGTAACATTTCTTTTGCTTTGTGGAATAATTAACTAAGTGTCATTTTTTAGTATTATGGAACACTTGTGCTTTAAAGCTTTCAAATCTTTTGTTAAGTGTTCTTTATGGTGTGATCCCTCAAGAGATAGCACATCCCATTTGGAGACATCATCTTGTTGTGTCTTGAGTGTTGATGTTTCCATTGAAAAGAAATCCAATAGAGTAAGTGTTATTGGGGCATGCTTGGCTTTAATGTGTTGATGATGTTCATGCTTTAATATCCTTTAATTCCTACACATTAAAACACATGGTTAGCTTGTTTCTTATGTAATTTTGTATCTTGTTGTACATCTCCTATTTTGATATTGTTGTATATCTATCATTCATTGTTGGTTGTAAGTATCTTTGTAAATCTTTTGTAATCAAACACCCTTAAACTTTAGTTGACCCCTTGCCCAATCTTTAGGCACTAGTCTTAGTTGCCCTAGGAAAAGGCTTGCTTCTCATTCCCCCAAACCTTGTAACCAATTAAAACCAACTCCTAGAACATAACGTTAATCATATCTAGTAACTAGGGTCTACCCCCCTTGGCTTCCCTAGGAGTAAACCTAGACGGAAGAGGTTCAAGCCAAAGTGACAGCGTGGGCTTTGAACCTAGGCATTGCACCTCCAAGGACACACTAAGTGAGCAGGACTTAGCGCACGTTTGCAAGTGTGTATAAGGACGGCAACAGGTTCATGACATACAAGGGTTCATATTGTCTCATTTATGGGTGCCTTTGTAGAGGGTGTCCTGCGCCTTCGTTTTCAATGCATCATTTTTCCAAGCCCATTTATCTACCATTAATTAATTAAAGTCCAAAATAATTGGGTACTCCAAAAAGGTAATATAAAACTTGGGAGGCAGTACCACAATGTCACTTGAAGGGAGAGGTACAGAAAGTGCCATAGGGGTAAAGCAAAGCTTGCAACGCACTTGTGTAGATCCCTCAACAAGTGGGGCATGTATATAATATGAATTTGTTTCTTGCAGGTCTTTGATTTTTCTTTTTTGGAGAAACGTTTCATTGTTCTCAAGACCTCCTTGGGCGAGCATCTGGAAGGTTATAGTTTTGGCTTTTATCTTTTGCCAGCTGCATTCCCTATGGGCCTTTAGCCCCTTCTTCCCATGAAATGAGGTACAATCTCTTCTTGGGTCAGTACACTGAAAAATCCCAAAAGATAAGGAGATGAAAAGGATGAAGTGTGAAAAATGATAAGTATGATCGAGAATGGCACGATGACTCGTCAAGGGGACCTCCCAGTAGAAAACCCATCCCCAAGGGTGACCACTTCCTAGGGCACAATGTCAACCACCAAGGTGAAACAGGGCAAAGAGCATAATTTCCAAGCAGACGTTCTATAATCAAAAGCAGCTTTAAATGCAACATACTCAAATGCCCCAAGTATTAAAGTGACAATTACCACAATACCTAACTTGTACCTCATGGAGCAAGACCCATTGTCTTCCAGAAGCAAGCGGATGTGGTGAATTCCATCGTAACGAAACGAGGATGCGTGGTGGTGAAGTGGGTCTTTGTCTGTGCATGTGGAAGATCTTGAAGGAAATGGAAGGCTAGAAGGATTTTACTTTTGTGGTATATGTTCTTGGGATTTATATTGTTGAATACTAATGTTGGAAGTCACTTGCATCAACGATGTTTTACAGGCTGAAATGATATGTGTAACATCTATTCCTACTTAAGAAGATAGCTCCCTTGTTAAGAATACTTTAAATGTGGCTCATTCCCCACTTATTTATCTTTGTGTCTATGGTTGGAAATATAACATAGCATCCTTTGTCTTAATACAAATTTGTTGTTATGTTTATGTTTTCCATTTGTTGACATACCTTCACACATGCATTATTGGTTTCCTTCATCAAGAATTCCTAGAAGTAATTTTCTGCATTTGTGGGCAAAAAGATAAATGGTTTGTAGAATTCTTTATTAGGGATATGCTCACTTTCAATCCCATAGCTATTGCCCTTGGTAATCGATTCTTGACTCCACTTGCCCAATGGACTTGGCACTAGCCTTGATCCTCCCATCACTTTTTTTAAACCTTTTCTACAAAACTTGTTTTGATAAAGCCACTCTTCCTTTTACCCTAAGCTTTTGCAATCCTACCTTAAGTTTGCCTCCCTTGAGTTGGGGAAAAACCAACCTAAAGTGTGAAGAGGGTTGGTGAGGTGATGTTGGCCTCCCTCTTCATTGCCCACTCTTCATTGCCCATAGGCTAGTACCAATGTTGTGGACTTTAATCTAAAGGTGGTAGTTTGTAAGGAAACGATGAGCACAAATGCATTCTTAGGTTTTGGAATTATGTGTTTATTAGCATGTCCACTATAGTATGAAGTTGACAAATGCCAAAGGCAAGCTAATATATTTTAGAATATGATCATTTTATGTCAATTGTCTTCCTCTTTCTTTTTGCAATTTATTTTTTGATATCATGGAGAAAATATCAACACTAAGGAAGGGACTCACCATTAGTAGTACATGCAAATTAACAATTAGCATTGCAATAAAGTAATACAACATGCCCAAAAGTAAAGAGTATAAAATTTGTATCTATAAACAAAATCATCCAAATAATTGACCCACGAGCCAAAGACAACTCATGGCCTAGAGAGGACTAAATTCACGAGCTATGTTTCTATTCAATCCCCATATAACAATGGTAGCCTTGACACAACTCATATCTAGGAACAAAACATCAATGAAATAGGGTTCTACTAAGTCACTAGAATCTTTGCAATTTCACTAGGATTTTGAAAAATTAAAGACAACTTTGACTTCTCCTTAATCACTTTTTATTTAATTTATTTACATGTGTTACTAGAAAACTACTATTGGAAAAAAAAAAAATTGTAAGTATTTACCGCTTTAGTTGTATTAAGAAGCAAATGATCAATTGTGGCAATTTCTGCAATGATGTTTTCATTTGTTAACATAACACCTTTAGGTTCTCCTGTTGTTCCACTCGTATACATAATTGTGCAAATATCATTCTTCTTGGGTGGTGAAAGGCCACATTTTGTCTTCTTTCCCTGTACACAAAGAAACAAATGAAATAGTTCATTGATTGCAACAGAAAAATTGTGGTTTTTTTAAATCTTATATATGTTACTATAAAATTTGTTAATTATAATATCAGAAAAATTTATTTCAAGGGTCTAAATGCAACAGTTGTTTATGCATTTGTTTAGCATAGTCTCAAAATTAAATCTTCAGGTAACTCATGATACTGATCTTGATATAAGAATAGGCAGCATATTTTAGTAATGTTCTTCAATGATACAATTTTCACGTTTTCTTTTCTTATATTTGTATTTGTAAGGGTGGGGGTAGAGCAAATATATTGGCAAGGATGCAAATCCCAAAGCTATCCTAGATAAGTCAGATGTCTAGAGAATGCTATTCCTTCAAGATCTAATCAGGAGTCAGTTTCTTCATTTTGCTTCCTGATATAAATTATCTCTAATTAAGAAACAAGAATGCATAGAAATAGAAAAGGAAAAAGGGTAGAACAACCACAATGAAAAATTAAATGTGATGAGTTAAAAAAAAAGAAACGACTAAAACATACAGATATGGAAAATTTATGGAAAAAAGTTAGTTGAAAATTCAATATATGGGGAATTTCATATCCAAAAGGTGGAACTTCACACACATAATATCCTCTATAGGGAAATTCTATTCAGCAGAGACATTGAATATTAAGTTTTGTAAAAAACCTAACAAACACTTTCAAAGGATTTTCACCTCTACAGGGTGCTAAAATACTATAAGGGAGTTGAAAAAAGTAGCAAGGAAAGTTCTACATCCTTTAGTTTCAAAATTTGAGCAAGGCATCCTTTGTGTAGATGAGTTATTCATCGCCATCGAGAACATGATAGATAAGAAATCCCCCAAAGACGTATGCTTTTCCCTATGAATTCTACAAAATGATCCGGATGATACTCGGGAATCATTTGCTACAAATGCTATTAACATTGAGTTTTTGGGACACGAGGATGGGTTTCAAGGACCACTAGAAGATTCCCCAAATTTAAAGGGCATGAATGGCCAAGGACAACAAAACATATTCAACAAAAATATATTAAAAATAAAATCAAATATTCTAAAACAAGGGGCTACAATACAACTCAGTAAAAGTAGCACTTAAATAATAAGATTGAAATCCCTGGTTTGCATGATATCAAAACACTAGGGAAATAAAAGATATAGGGTACAAGTGTTGGGTATGTGTTATATTCTTTGTACGAGTAGTAGTGTCTGAGCGTATGCGTCGAGCGCGCAGGGGGGATTAGAGGGGGGTGCAAGGGGGCGGAGCCCCTCGCGCGGGGGTCCGGGGGCAGCGACCCCAGAAAAAAAAATTCTACCGCAGGAAACATGACACCTACCTCGGGAAACGTGTCATGTATTTAGGTGGTTTCTTCGACACATGGTTTTTGCCGATGGTTTTCTATTTCTGATTAAGGAATTAGGGTTTTGGACTAATCCAGGTCATTGGGTTAGGGTTTTGGATGCCGCTGGCTCCTATATGTATATTGTATTGTAAACAATGTAACACAAGGAATGAATATAATATATGTTGGTTTTCCCGGTTTGGGTTTCCAGGGGAAAAATCTCTGTGTAATGTTTGTATTTGCCATTGTATCTTTTCTGTTCTTTTCTGAATATCCGTTTACAATAGACATTGTACAAGGTTAGAATTTACAACAAGAACCACCGAAACATGGGAGTCAAATCTATTGTTGAGATCATCTCATATTATAAAAACATACTACATAGTATTTCATATGCACACTACATAGATAACACTATAAAAGAGAACAAATTGGAGTAAAACTTCATCGATATAATATTTTGTGGGGGAACAAACATGACCTTTAGACTAGGGCTAAGAGCATCTATAACACGGATCTGGATTTGGAAGGGGTGTTACCTCCTGAACCTACACTTCAACTAGTAAAGCCCTAAAACACGAGTGCAAAATGGGGAAACTAAAAGGGGCTACCCACTCTCGTCACTGTCACTCCCTTTCTCACATTAGGTTGGCTCTCCTTGGCACAGGGGGGCTTTCCCTAAGTAAATGTGTGATATACTTCATAGAAATAGATGATGGTAGGCTGCTAAGACCAATCTTAATCCAAAGGATATAGAGTCTGTTGACCACCTATTCAACTAGGGGGTCAACTCCATGTACCATGAAGATATGCATCATCGGATGCTACCAAGTCAGAGACTTATTGGTTCTACAAGGCAGTTTTGGCCTTCAGCACATATTTTTGTAATGGAATTTCTGCTCCCCTGCGTGGGATAATAATGTAATAGTTCTGCATGGATCATAGTTAGGTCAATTACCTTAGAACTTCATCATTAGAGGAGTCCCTTTCACTGAGTGTTTTTTTTCCTTAAGTTATTAATTTGGCCTAACCAGCCTTATTAATTTCCCTTGAGTTTTTCACTCCCACAATAATTCCTCCAAAGTGGTGAAAGGCATTCTAATGGTTTCATCCTCTGGTGGCTAGTGTCTAGGAACGTTGTAAATGACCATGTAAGACATCTTTGAAAGTTTTGTGGAATTCCGTCGAGTCTAGATAGGTTGTTTTTAATTTATTAAAATTGCCTAAGTTGGGTAATTTTAATTAAAATTTGATAAAAAATGTAAAAACTAGGTCCTTGGGCTGTTGCTAGGGGTATTTGTGCTCAAAAGAAATGGAATGAGACCCCCTACACCCTTGGACCAAGTTTCAGCTCAATTGGACAAGTTTTGCTAGGTGTTTGTCCATGAGGAGTCTTGGTCAGTCAAAAACAACAATTTAATTGCTAGTCATGACAAAGTCAAAATGTCATTTTTTGTAATTTTGAGCTAAATGGTTAGAGTAAAGGTGGGAGATGATGCCTAAACCTTAGCCTATCATATCCTAACCCCTTTCCTAACCTTTTACACCCCCTCAACATTACACCCACTTCCTAAAGTTTGCTCCCCAAGGAAAGTTGCGCCCCCCTTGAGGAAGTCAATGTCCCAACTTAAAAATTAAAGTGGGATGACCCCCCTAACCCCTAGTGCACTCTCCTTAGTGCCTAACCATAGTGTTGGGTGGTCTAAAAAGGGATTACCCATCCCCCTCACTCATTCCTCATCCCCTCACCTCTCCAAAACCCTAAAAGTGTGCCCTCCTTGAGATTGATTGTTTTGCTTGGGTTTTGACACTTGGCTTTCATCCAAGAGACGTGACTTTGCCTTTTCAAGTATAAATGAGTGCCCTCTCTCCCTCATTTCCTCACCAATTCTATTTCTACTGTTATGCTACCCATTTTTCTCCTCACTCTCCTCATCTCTCCTATCTTGCTCTCATCCATTCTCTTGCTCTCATTTTTGGAGAGGAACTTGTAGCAAGTATTTGCTGCAACTTCCTACTTGCTAATAGAAGGCTTTGGAGGACAAATGGTGTGTCAAAGAGTATTTTTGGTGCACTTGTGATTTGAGGTGATCTTATTTATTTGTTGAAGCATTCTTAGGATCTAGAGTAGATTTCCCAAGCAAAGTATTTTGCTTGGGTAGATTTCCAATAGTGTTTTTGTGAATCTAAGTGAGTATAGTAGTAGGTTTACAAAGTATTTTGTTTCATCTATCTTTTTTACTCACCATTTGCTCTTATCTTGTAGTTGTTTCACAAGTATTTGCAAATTGTCTCAAGGATTTGCAAGGCTTTCTTTGAGTTGGAAGCTTGTCTTAATAATCCTTCTTGAGCCTCTTTAGTTTCTATATATTATTTCTGTTCATTCCATTTCATATTTTTGGGTTATCTAACACTTAAAATAGGTCACTTAAATACTTTATATTGCTGAAATTTGTATGCAGAAAATTTATGTGTAAAAACAGAAATATTCTTTCACTTTGTTTGTGTTTTGCAGCATTTCCAGCAAGCTTTTGTTTGCTGGTTTTTGCAGATTCTCGCCAGTATAAGGGGAGGTGCTGCCCAATTTGGGCCACAAAACACTCAAGAAGAGTCTCCTATTGTTGGGTAACAATACCCACCTCTTCCTCTTCTTTTTCTAGCAGTGTAAGCAAGCCCAAGGGAGTCCCTAAGAGGCTTGCATTTCTCATTTATAATTTTCTGCAATTTATTTCATTAGTTTTTGCCTACATCTTGGTGTGAGTTTGGCCCAACCAACCCCCAAAACCGTAAGGCTAGGATAGTCATTTAATTTCTGCGATATTTCATTCATTTGTTTGCCCCACTTGTCATTAGGACAAGGTTGAGTGGCTCGTTTTATTTCAGTTTTTGTTTCAAGTCCTTTCAACCCTCTTTGGCACAAAATAGGAAGGCTTACCTCCACCTTGTGCCATTGTATGTGGTTCTCTTAGTTTAGCTTTTATCTTTCAAGCATTTAATCTTAAGTTTTTTGCCTACACCTTGGAGTGTGCTTGGCCTAGCCAACCCCCAAAATCGTATGGCTAGTTTTAATGATTTTACTTCTCACACGTTGAATGGTTTAAATTATCTAGAAGTAGATGTAACATCTTAATACTAGTTTAGGCCCATGAAAGCATAGTAATCTTGTGATACTATCTTATTCATCTTTCATTGCAAGCTTTAGATTAGTTCAAGTACTTGTTTTTCTTTTCTTTATCTTTACACAAGTACATTTTTCTTTCTTGCAATATCATGGGCATGGCATAGTTCCAAATCATTTAAGGCAAACTTATTTTTCTTTCTTGCAAGTTTAATGTTCTAGTACTTTCATGTTATTTCAAGTTTTACATTGTGATTAAGTACTTTATTTTACTTGCAAGAAGTCTCATTTCTTGTTCAAACACCTAACTCTTACTCAATTTACCTTAGTTCATAGGGCATAAAATTTATTAAACTTAATAGGGCACTCACCACTGCCCCAACTTTGCCATTTAAACGAGGATTGAAAGGAAGCAACGGAAGGTGATAGGTCTAGGATGATCTCACGACGCTCAACGTCCTTTTTGGGAGTACTTTTTTCCTTGGGTTGACCTGTGGAGCTAGGGTGGGGCCTAGTTTGCCTCACTTCTTGAGCACCCAGCAACTACTTGGTACAAGTGGCAGGAGTCTTGGGGTTGTCACTTAGTTAGGATTCAATCTCTAACTTACGAACTTTAATAATCCTTTAATCCACTTCAACCTTGGGACCTTTACATTGGCACATATATTTTATGGTTGACACTTAGATCTCACAAGCAATTCACTTCCTTTTTATTTTCATGCAAGTTATTTCAAAGTTGTGGATGATTAACTAAGTGGTTTTTAGTTGCGCCCTTTGTAATGTCCCCACTTTGGGACATCATCACAGGGCAGAGATTTATGATGACCAGAATAGCCAGATGGGTGCTAGAGCGAGTACATGGGTATTTGAGAGGCATTGTGGGGTCCATCTTGCATTGATGATCATATTCCATCATT
>SNQJ01S0073672.1:11347-24836 GCA_010110895.2 Picea sitchensis
CGTTGACGACATATAAAATTTAAGATTGAAAAGCAGAGGAAGGACTTTCACTAAATGTTCAGTAACGTAGTCTTCTTTACGATTGGACAATTTACAAGATTTTGAAAAGAACAAAATAATTCATTCAATTTGGACTGCGTCTTGAAATCCTATTATCTGAAATAAGGAATATTAAGGATAAAAAACTATGTTATATTACTAAGACTAAATTCGTCTATTTGACCTTAAGAGGGTAAGTGATTACTTGTGATTCTTTAGAATTTTGTTTTTTTCTCGAGCATTAAGGGAAACTTTCCAAGATCACCATACTTTTGTTGAGTTAAGAGGTTAGTAAAGTTGGTAGTGTCACAAATATTTTGAAAATGAGATCTAATATGAGTATAGGCTTGACAATCTAAGATAAAGTATTTTTCATCTTCAACTTTCTTAGAGTCACAAAGGTGACACACTCTTTCATCCCATGGAGTTTAAAGAATTGACCAACACCGAGTTTCACTATGGAGCTCGTGAGAATTTGTTCTTATCATAGCAATGTTTATTTTTTTCTTTACACTTGGCAAACAGATAGATAATTTTGATCTTCTAGATTAGGGTTGATTACATCCTTATAATACCTTAATTTTATTTTTTCTCGAACTCTTTATCACACCACATTTTATCTGACGTTTTTTTTAGCAGTATCTTTATTTTGCAAAATGACGTCTTCCATGATTCCCCAATAGTTTAGCCAAGACCGGGCATCTTTATGTCATCCTCGCTTGAGTCTATGGTGGTTATGACTCGATTTTGAAGCAATTTTAGGAAGGCTTTTTTCTTCCATGTTGTTTAAATTGTTCTTATACATTAGGTATCTAGTCATAGCCATGCTCTCAATGGGGGAGAATCTTGTTTCTAAGAGGAGGATGAGATAGGGCGTATTTCCTTTAATTTTGAGATTATAGGTTACAAAATTCTTTTGTATTTTCTCTATCTTTCTCTAGGATTCACGAGAGATACTATATCCCTAGAATTCACATCCATAAAGAATAACAGGTGTAACAAGAGTCTCAAAGAGGAGTTCATTCTTATCCCAACTCCAAAGATCAGTTGATTTACAATTGTTTGCAAGCCCATAATAAGCTTTCCATCCCCGAATAATCATTTTCTCAATGTTATAATTGCAATTGAGCTTGTGGTGAATATCAATTCCAAGATATTTTTATGAAGTCACTTCCTCCAAGTTGTTGCTGTCATATACGAAGGTATCATAAGAGATCTTATTGGATTTAATAATCATGACCTTAGTCTTATGAGTATTAAGGGTCATACCCATATTGGAGAAAAAATCCTTGAGGATTCTTAGTTGGTTTTCAAGATCATGGGGACTCCTTGCCATAAGAATGATATCACTGGCATAAAGAAGATGATTGATGACTATACCAATTAAAGTAGGGATGACATAACCTATTTTTTCCAAGCAATCTTCTAACTTGTCAATATATATGTCAAAAAGGGTAGGAGATAAGGGACAACCTATATAACGATTATGAATGAATATGAAGAATAACAAACTATGTAATATGTAAATTGCATATTAAATCAATGATATGTAAAAAAGTGGAATAAGATAAAAATGAGAAAAAAAAACAAAAACAAATGAGAATTAAATGAAATAGGAAAAATAGAAGGAATGGAAATTGAATTATGTAAATCAATGCAATGCAAAATGTGAAATAAGATAAAAATGAGAACAAAAAGAAAAAAAAATGAGAATTAAATGAAATTGGAAAAAGAGAATAGGCTCACTAATGGAAAGTGAATTATGTAAATCAATGCAATGTAAAAAGTGTAATAAGACAAAAATGAGAAGAAGAAAAAAACAAATGAGAATTAAATGGAATACGAAAAATAGAATAACTCGAGAAATGGGAAGTGAAGTGTCATGGGTATTGGCCTTCCCCTTACCCCCACTTATTAGTTTTTCTTCCTTTACATTTATTATCGCGAGGCCATTTTACCAAGAGAGGAAGAGGCATAGAGAGCCATGAAAACATTGTAAGTAGAGATTATTTGGATGAAGAAACTCAGCCCCATTCGAAACTAGTTTTCACATTTGGGTATTCAAGGTAAAAAATGTGTCTTCATTGTCATTAATGTTAAAATATTTAAATGCTTAGGAGTTAGTTAAGATAAACTTGGTTTAATGTGTCGTTAGGTAAAATTGTGTTTCTTTATTATGCATTGTAGTAGGAAATCCGACTGTCACGATATGTTACCGACATAGGGTGATTTGGTGGTTCATATTCTCTTCGATCTTAACAACTACATTGATCCATGGCTTAACACCCAATTGCTCCATGATCTCTATTTAAGGAGCATGGAGGGTCAATTTCCAATGATGGATTTTCAGAAACTCTCTTGTCTTGGGTGAGTGCAAGCTAATGATGGTCTCTTATGACAGGTTAGTGGCAATGAAAACTTGGAAAAACAACAATCTCTTAACTTGGAGGGATTATTCAAAGTACTTTTGCAACGAAATTGAATATGGTGTAAGAATATGAAACATATGAGTTTGAATTAGATTTACAAATATAAAACTTTTATTCATAGACATTGTTAATAACTAGGTCAAATTTGAGTTTTTCTAAGAGAGGTATCTTATTTTTCCAACAAAATATAAGGTATATGTTCTTGTTCGTGAAAGTGTTGAGTATCTTAACAATACAATTTCGTTCCAAAAACTTGTATACTTGTAGAGAACCCATTTTTATTATGTCATTTATTTTTTGAAATTTTTTCATATTAATTTTATTTTTTCTAAATTATCAAAGTAAACATATGCCTTAAATTACAATGTCATTTGTTCGTGCAGGCTAAGAGGGTATTAACATGACCAAAACAATTTTATTTTCTTTTTATATCATAGGTATCAATATCATCTATTGCCGCATATAACTCATTTGAGAAATGGTTAAGCCAAGAAAAATTTATAGTATAAATAAGAGAGGTATGTATTCTAGAATTTTTATATAGGTGAAGACAAAAATAGATCAAAAATACTAAAAAATATTTAGTTAAAATTTTTTTATATATTTTAAATCTGCATAGTCGTCTCGATCTATGTCTATAGTTTCGTCAACAACTAAATTGTTAAGCCAATAGAAAAATAGTGTCAAAGATAGAGATATAGAGGGATATTCACAAAATTGAAGGTTTTTATCAATTTGTAAACTGAACCACTAGGTTTGTCAACCCAAACCTAAATATGATCCAACCAAGTTAGCATACACCTTGTCAATCCCGCCCCAAAAAATTGAATTTAAAATAGCATACACGTGCTCTAAGAGCACACACTTGTTCTAGGAGTGCACACACGTTCTAGGAGTGTGTACGCGCTCTAGGAACACAAACACGCTCGTAGAAGTCATTCATTTCTCTATATTTGTCCTCCCTCTCCTACATCTACCCCCCGCCCTCCCCCATACCCACCCCAGTATCTCACTCTCACTCTCATTCCCCCTCTCTACCCCCCCACATCTGTCTCCCTCTCTTCCCCTCACACTCCTATACATGGTAAGACCTAGAAATGACAACACTTAGACATCAAAATGCATGGAAAGTCCTAGAGCTAGACCTTACCTTGACATGCCTCAGACTCTCACACCCACTCCCTCTCTAACCCCCCCTCTTCCACACTCGCTCTTTCTTTCCCCCTCTTCCCCTTTGTCCCTCACTCCCTTCTCTCTTCCACCTCTCTTCCACCCTTTCTCTATCTCCTCATTGTTAGTCTCAATCTCTCTCTCTCTGCCCCTCTTTCTCTCTCTATTCCCCCTCTCTATCTCCCTATGTATCCTTGTCGGTGTTGATCTTATTCTCTGTCGACATTGTCCATCTTATTCTTTACGTGACAAAATGATAGCTAGTCGGTATCTAATATATATTGTGGTGCATATCCAAATAAATAAAAGGTCAATACTTATGATCTCCCTTACAACCCAAACATTGAATAGGTAGTTTCCTTGGCCTTTTCCCACCTATCTCAATCATTCTGGGATCTCTAGAAATTAGTTCTCTCTGAGGACTATTTTTTAAGAATGGTGGCTTATTCCCTTTCTTCCTATGTTCCATCTTGAACTTCTTCTTGTCTTCCCAAGATTTTTGAAAAGTTGGATTTCATTTATGCTTACCATATAGTCATTTAGCTCGCCTTATGGTCTCTTTCAATGTTTTGGGATCATCATATTGAATTTTATCACTGATGAAAGATGGAAACCCACTCAAATACCTCTAAATCTTAAGTGTCTCATCCTTGACGAAGGAGACATAGTTTACTAGTTCTAAAAACCTTCTTTCATATTCATTAATGGTCATACTCCCTATCTTGAGTTCAAAAAACTCCTTCATTTTCTTTTCATAATATCTCTTAGTCAAGTATTTGTTTTCAAAGTACTTCTTGAATTCCTTCCAAGTAACATTTTTCTCTTTAATGTGTTGCACCTTCACAAGTTGATCCCACCACATGGATGTGTTTCCCTTGAGTTGTTAGATAGCAATTATTCCTTCTACATGTGAAGAATAATTATGCTATTGAAAATATTTTCTCATGCCTAGCAGTCATGTCTCTGCATCTTCATCCTTCTTGAGCTCACCATAAAATGTAGGAGGTCTGATTTTGTTCATTTCTCCTCATAATTCATCCACCCCAGACCTCTTTTTATACTTCCCGACCAGGGATGAACTAGAGCTACTTTGTGCTATTTTATTGGAATGTCTTAGGGAGTGATGGCAATGTCTGCTAACACTCCTTGATCTTTCTTTCTCCTCAAGATACCTATGACTTCCTGATTTTCTTGATCCAGTGTCCTTATCCAATTTATTTTTAATTTTGTCCAAGCTCTACATTAACTTCATGTTGAAGTCCTCCTACTACTCCTTGGATTTATAAGCTTTTCATTATCAATTTTTTGACTTTGGACATCCTTTTGCAAATTTTTAATAGTCTCTACCATATTCATATTTTCTTCCTTTCCTTCTCCAAGTCCATTTGAGTTTGTACCTCCATTACCCATATGGAAATCCATCCCTTTGATCTCATCTTCTTGGCTGTAAGCCCCCTGTGTATCTTCCATTCCTTTGGACTATGTGTTGATCTTGTTTTGATCTATTTGTTGTTAACTCTGCAAAATGTGTAGCCAACAGAACTTTGTTAGGATGGTTTATTTAACAAATTAAAGAAATTATGCTCAATTTTCTAGATGAATAGTTATATTCTATTGTCCAAGATCTTTCTAATGACTACCCCCTTGCTCAATTATGAGTCTTGAGCAGAAAGTTATGGATATTTGAATATTGTCCTTCCTCGGGAGGTAATCTATGTACAATTGTTCTTATATCCTGTTCAAGGATATGCTAGTTTATTTATTATACGTTGTTTTAATCATCGAAGGAAGGTGTAGAAGCATACACAACCAGTGACACATTCTCATAACTACTAACCGATCGTGCCCAAGTAGAAAGATTCTCGAGCTTGCTTTATTGATTCAGACGATTTTACCTTTTTAAGAGCGATCTTTAGACGGTACAACGTTCTACGTAACCAATGAGACTTATGAAGCAGTGCATCATAAGTCTCAAACTCAGTGCATCATCTATCATTTAACAAAAGGAAGCATCGAGTCGAATCGAGGAAAAGAAAAGTAGTGAATTGCAGCCATGAAATCCTTTGCGGCGTTAGCATTTGCAACACTAGTGATCTTATCATACGCGAATAGTATTGTTATTGTGTGTGCAAGCGATCCAAATCCTTTACACGCCATTTGAGTTGTTGATTTGAAGAACGAGGTAATGTATATATATGAAATATGATATACGTTTGTGAATGTATGTAAGGAAATCATAGTAAATTTTGTGAATGTATGTAAGGCGATCATACATGCAATATGATATACGTTTGTGAAGAAAATAGTGCACACAATATCAAGAAAGGAGAAAGTGGCACAAAAATACAGGTAGCTTTCCAATCTAAAGTACAGGATGATTCCTGGTTATGGCATTTCAGATTTGGACATTTGAACTTTGGAGATCTAAATATTCTACACACAAAGGATATGGTAAAAGGTTTTCCATCAATAGAAAAACCAGAGAGGATATGTGAGGTTTCATATTTGGAAAGAAACATAGAGAATCATTTCCAGTTGGCATGTCTTACAGAGAAAAATCTCCATTGAAAATTGTACATTCATAAATTTTTGGACCAATGCAAACACCATCTATAGGAGGAAGTACATATTTTCTGACATTCATTGATGATTTCTCAAGAAAGACATGGATTTATTTCCTAAAACATAAATCGGACGCATCGGGTTGTTTTCAGCAGTTTAAATCACGTGTGGAGAAGCATAGTGGTTATTACATCAAATGTCTAAGAACTGATAGAGGAGGAGAATAAATATCAAAATAATTTCATAACTTTTGTAAACCTCATGGCATCTACAAACAATTTACCGCGTGATATACACCACAACAGAATGGTGTCGCAGAAAAAAATAACAAGACCATCATGGATATGGTGCGCAATATGTTGGAAGCCAAACACTTGTCAAATGAGTATTGGGTTGAGGCAATAACAACTACAGTATACATTATGAATAGATGTCCTACAAAGAGTGTGAAAAACAAAGTTCCTCAAGAATCCTGGACATGAATGAAGAATAATGTGGTGCACTTAAAAATTTTTGGTTGTGTCACATACGGACTTGTTCCATATGAGCTGAGAAAGAAGTAGACAAAAAAGGAAAGAAATGTATATTTGTTGGGTATTCTGAAGATACAAAAGAATATAAGTTGTATGATCCTGTTGAAAAAAAATTCGTAATCAGTCGCGATGTTCATTTCATGGAGAATGAAGCATGGGATGGAAGCATAGAAAAGACAGTTAAAATTATGAATGATATTGAGCATGATGACAAAGAACAAGAGGTGATTCAAACACCATGTACAAGTTAGTGTGTAGTTCCCTTTACAACTGCAATGCAAATTACAGTGCAAAATACTTCAGTAAGAATAGCAGATGCCCAGTCTACACCTAGAGCGCAACAAACACGAGCAAGTAGTCCAAGTACTTCTACATCCTTGGATCCAACATTAACAAGTCTGTTATGAAGGAAGACAAGAAGTTTGTATGACATGTATAATGAGGACACAACAAATTCATTTTATGTTTATCTTTGTTTTCACGAATAGATGATACATTAACCTTTGAAGAAGCTGTCAAAGATGATGTATGGGCTCAAGCCATGGATGAAAAAATCAGATGCATAGAAAGAAATCAAACATGGAAGTTAGTAGATGTACCTAAAGATAAAGATGTGATAATTGTGAAGTGGATTTATAAAACCGAGCAAGATGCAGAAGGAAGTGTGCAGAAGCACAAGGAAAGGTTAGTTGCAAGAGGTTTTACATAGCAACCTGGAATTGATTTCAATGAAACATTTGCATCAGTTGTGTGCATGGACACAACCATAACTGTGTTAGCCATTGTTACGCGGAACAGATGGTCAATTTACCAAATGGATGTAAAGTCGTCATTTTTGAATGGACATTTAAACGAAGAAGTATAAGTGGAACAACCATAAGGCTATGAGGTTCCACGACAAGAGGACAAAGTATACAGATTGAAGAAGGCATTGCATGGGTTAAAGCAAGCTTGCAGATCTTGTTACAGTCGAATAGATTCCTATCTTACACATAATTGATTTCAGAGAAGTGAAAGTGAGCTAACAATGTACATTAAAGAAAATCAACAAGGAAACATGTCAATTGTTTTCTTATATGTAGATGATTTGATATTTATAGGTGATTTTTTCATAGAAGAATTTAAGTAAGTCATGAAGGATGAATTTGAAATGACTGATTTATGGATTATAAGATATTTTTTGGGTATTGAAGTTCACCAGTCCAAAGCTGGTATATTTATCTCACAATCTAAGTATGCACATGAAATTCTAAAAAGATTCAATATGATAAATTCCAAAGCAGCCCCAACATCTATCATAACAAGATTAAAGTCCAGTAAGAAAGATAAAGGGTTCAAGGTGGATCCCACACTATTTAAAAGACTAGCACGCAACGTTATGTATCTAACAACGACAAGACATGATATTATGTATGGAGTGAGTCTAATTTCAAGGTTCATGGAAACTCCAAAAGAATCACATTGGAAGGTAGGAAAGAGGATACTGAAATATGTAAATGAAACAAAAGAGTTTGGCATTAGATACTCTATTTTAGAAGATTTCATATCGATTGGATATACTGATAGTGATTGTGGAGGAAGCATAGATGACAAAAAAAGTACCTCTGGGTACACATTTTATTTTGGAACAGGTATAGAATTATGGGCATCAAGGAAGAAACCCACAGTGACTCTTTATTATGTAGAAGTACAGTACGTTGTAGCTACAAGCGCAGCTTGTCAGGCAGCTTGGATGAGAAGGATGTTAAAATATTTGTTGCACAAACAACAAGAACCAACAACAGTATTTTGTGACAACAATTCAACCATCATGTTGTCAAAGAATCATGTGTTTCACAAGAAAACCAAACACATTGATACAAGGTATCATTTTATTAGAGAATTAATGAATAATAAAGATCTTTGTTTAGAGTTTTGTAGGTTAAAAGAAAAAGTCGCAGATATTTTCACAAAAGATTTAGCAAGAGATACATTTCAGCATCTTGGAGTCTCCGCAGTAACAAATGTTTAACAATTAAATGCAAATTCAATTTTTTGGTGTAATTTTTTTGTAATCCCACCTACTTATAATTAAGGGGGAGTGTTGGAAATAGTAATTACAAGTCGGTGAGCTTCACGTCTCCGTCGATTTGTAAGTCAGTCGATCAGAAGATTTGTGTTCTATCAATATGAACTACAATTTATTTAGTTTTTCTTTTATGTTTATGCAAACTTAGTCTAAGTCAGTCGACAAGGAAGGGAGTTATTAATGTAGTCGATTCTTTCCTTTCTCGAGTCCATTTAAGTAGATGAAGTGTGAGTCGAATTAATGGTCATCTTAAATGTTTAAGTCGGTTATCTTATGTAAGAAGTCGCAGTTGTAGTCTTTATATATCTGAGTCTGTAGTTAGTTGACATACAACAGAGAGATAGAAAGAACAAAGTCGTGGATTTGACAGGAGAAAGAGCAAATCACCTTAGTCTGTAGTCTTTGCTCTTTAGATAGAAAGAGAAAATATGACACTGCATTTGTGACAGGAGAAATCTGTGTTGGTCTGGATTATGAAATTTCTCAGTGTTAATCAATTTTCAACAATGTTGATAATTGTTGAGGTATCGATCGTCACAAATAGAGAAACATCGTTGACGACATATAAAATTTAAGATTGAAAAGTAGAGGAAGGACTTTCACTAAATGTTCAGTAACATAGACTTCTTTACGATTGGACAATTTACAAGATCCTGAAAAGAACAAAATAATTCATTCAATTTGGATGGCGTCTATCTATATAGATATCTCATTTAAAAGAAATGAAAACCTTAAATCGTTGAATGGAAATCTTATTTATCTGACGTAATGAAATAACAATTATGAAGGATAACAAACTATGTAATATCATCATGATGATGATTAACATCTATTAAGTTTAAATTGGTCTATCTAATTTTAAGAGGGTAAGTGATTACTTGGGATTCTTTAGAACTTTTTTATGTGCTCGAAAAATATTAAGAGAAGCTTTCCAAGATAACCATACTTTTGTTGAGTTAAGAAGTTAGGAAGGTTGGTAATGTGACAAATATTTTGAAAATGAGATCTAATATGGGTATAGGCTCGACAATCTAAGAGAGTATTTTTCATATTCAACCTTCTTAGTGTCACAAATGTGACACACTCTTTCATCCCATGGCGTTTTAGGAATTGACCAATGCTGAGTTTCACTATGGAGCTAGTGAGAATTTGTTCTTATCTTAACAATGCTTATTTTTTTCTTTACACTTGGAAAAACAGATAGATAATTTTGATCTTCTAGATTATGGTTGATTACATCCTTATAATACCTTAATTTTCTTTTTTCCTATAACTCTTTATCACACCACATTTTATCCTTCAATTTTGATTTGATGCTTTTTTTAATAGTATCTTTAGTCTGCAAAATGGAGTCTTCCATGATTTCCCAATAGCTAGCCAAGAGAGTCTTCCATGATTCCCCAATAGCTAGCCAAGACCGGGCATCTTCTTTATGTCATCGCTTGAGTCTATGGTGCTTATGACTCAATTTTGAAGCAATTTTAGGAAGCCTCTTTAACTTGTTCTTATACATTAGGTATCTAGTCATAGTCATGCTCTCAATGGGGGAGAAGCTTATTTCTAAGAGAAGGATGGGATAGGGCATATTTCCTTTAATTTTGAGATTATAGGTTACAAAATTCTTTTGTATTTTCTCTATCTTTTTCCAGGATTAGAGATACTACCTAGACTTCACATCCATAAAGAATAACAGGTGTAACAAGAGTCTCAAAGAGAAGTTTATTATTATCCCAACTCCAAAGATCACTTGATTTACAATTGTTTTCAATCCCATAATAAGATTTCCATCCCCCAATAATCATTTTCTCAATGTTATAATTGCAATAGAGTTTGTGGTGAATATCAATTCCAAGATATTTTTATTAAGTCACTTCCTCCAAGTTGTTGTTGTCATATACGAAGGTATCATAAGGGATCTTATTGGAGGATTCTTAGTTGGTTTTCAAGATCATGGGGACTCCTTTCCATAAGAACGATATCATCGACATAAAGAAGAAGATTGATGACTATACCAATGAAAGTAGGGACACAACCTGTTTTTTCCAAGCAATCTTCTAACTTGTCAATGTATATGTCAAAAAAGGTAGGGGATAGGGGACAACCTATATAACTAAAGGGACAACCTATATAACGAATATGAACGAATATGAAGGATAACAAACTATGTAATATGTAAATTGCATATTAAATCAATGCAATGTAAAGAAGTGGAATAAGATAAAAATGAGAAGAAAAAACAAATGACAATTAAATGGAATAGGAAAAATAGAATAGGCTAGGAATGGAAAGTGAATTATGTAAATCAATGCAATGCAAAAAGTGAAATAAGATAAAAATGAGAAGAAAAAAAAGAAGAAGAGAGAATTAAATGAATTTGGAAAAATATAATAGGCTCACTAATGGAAAGTGAATTATGTAAATCAATGCAATGTAAAAAGTGTAATAAGATAAAAATGAGAAAAAAAAAAGACAAATGAGAATTAAATGAAATAGGAAAAATAAAATAAGCTTAGAAATGGGAAATGAAGTGTCATGGGTATTGGCCTTCCCCTTACCCCCACTTATTAGTTTTTCCTCCTTTACATTTATTATCACGTGGCCTTTTGACCAAGAGAGGTAGTGGCATAGAGAGTCATGAAAGCGTCATGGGTATTGTCCTTCCCCTTACCCCCACTTATTAGTTTTTCTTTTTTTACATTTATTATCACGTGGCCTTTTGACCAAGACATGAAGTGGCATAGAGAGTCATGAAAGAATTGTAAGTAGAGATTATTTGGATGAAGAAACTGAGCCCCATTAGAAACTAGTTTTCCCATTTGGGTTTGCAAGGTAAAAATTGTGTGCTCATTGTCTTTAATGTTAAAATATTTAAACACTTAGGAGTTAGTTAAGATAACCTTAGTATAATGTGTCGTTAGGTAAACATGTGTTTCTTTAGTATGCATTTGTAGTTAGAAAATCCGATGGTCACGATATGTTACCGACATAGGGTGATCCAACGGTTCATATTCTCCTCGATCTTAACATCTACATTGATCCATGGCTTAAAACCCAATTTCTCCATGATCTCTATTTAAAGAGAATGGAGGTCATCTTTCAATGATCGATTTTCAGAAACTCTCTTGTCTTGGGTGAGTGCAAGCTAATGATGGTCTCTTATGACGAGTTAGTGGCAATGAAAACCTGGAAAAACAACAATCTCTTAACTTGGAGGGATTATTCAAGGTACTTTTGCAATGAAATTTAATATGGTGTAAGAAGATGAAACATATGATTTTGAATTAGATTTACGAATATAAAACTTTTATTCATAGACATTGTTAATAACTAGGTCAAATTTGATTTTTCCTAAGAGAAGTATCTTATTTTTCCAACAAAATATAAGTTATATGTTTTTGTTAGTGAAAGTGTTGAGTATCTTAACAATAAAATTTCGTTCCAAAAACTTGCATACTTGTAGAGAACCCATGTTTCTTGTGCCATTTATTTTTTGGAAATTTTAAATATTAATTTTATATATTTTTTAAATTATCAAAGTAAGCATATGCCTTAAATTACAATGTCTTTTGTTCATGCGTGATAAAAGGGTATTAACATGATCAAAACAATTTTATTTTCTTTTTATATTATAGGTATCAATATCATCTAGTGCCGCATATAACTCATTTGAGAAATGGTTAAGCCGAGAAACATTTATAGTAAAAATAAGAGAGGAATGTATTCTAGGATTTTGATATAGGTGAAGACAAAAATAGATTAAAAATACCAAAAAATATTTAGTTAAAAAAATTATATATTTGAAATCTGCATAGCCGACTCGATCTATCTCTATAGTTTCGTCAACAACTCAATTGTTTAGCCAATAGAAAAATAACGTCAAAGATAGAGATATAGAAGGATATTCACAAAAATAGAGGTTTTTATCAATTTGTAGACCGAACCACTAGGTTTGTCAACCCAACCCTAAATCTGAGCCAACCAAGAAAGCATACACCTTGTCAATCCCGCCTAAAAAAATTGAATTCAAAATAGCACGCACGTGCTCTAAGAGCACACACTCATTCTAGGAGCGCACACACATTCTAGGAGTGTGCACACACTCTAGGAACACAAACACGCTCTTAGAAATCATCACTACTACATATGGGCAAATTATTCCATGAACGTTTTCCATGCTTCAACTAGTTTAATCTTTTTTTTTAAATAGGGCAGGATTTTCGTCGACATTGCCATGAAAGTTCGTCGCAATATCCACGAAAATCTTATTTTAACCTAGTCTGGATTTTCAAAAATATCGACAAACTTTCATGGCAATATCCACAAACTTTCGTGGAAATATCGACGAAAATTTTTCCTCTCATTGGTTGGTGTTAACGGCTAGTTGACTATTTGATCTATATATACGTGACTTTAAGAGACTTTACAACATAATTGCTATAGTTGAGACAGTGTTCTTGGCTTTTGTTTGAACTGTTTATTTTTTCCATCACCCACCAGTTGAACAAATCCAATTCTCGATCTACATAGCTTGGATTTTGAACTTGCAAGGTTAGTATGTTATTTTTTATTGATGTACTCATTTAACTTGTAAATTTTTGTTCAAATGTCAAAATTTCATGTAGCTTGTTTTTTCCTTGATAATATATTATAATATGTGTAGTACCATATTTCATGTCTTTTTTTTTTTG
>SNQJ01S0073672.1:24886-37581 GCA_010110895.2 Picea sitchensis
GAAATAAGATAAAAATGAGAAGAAAAAGAAAAAACAAATGAGAATTAAATGAAATTGGAAAAATAGAATAGGCTCACTAATGGAAAGTGAATTATGTAAATCAATGCAATGTAAAAAGTGTAATAAGACAAAAATGAGAAGAAGAAAAAAACAAATGAGAATTAAATGGAATAGGAAAAATAGAATAACCCGAGAAATGGGAAGTGAAGTGTCATGGGTATTGGCCTTCCTCTTACCCCCACTTCTCAGTTTTTCTTCCTTTACATTTATTATCACAGGGCCATTTTATCAAGAGAGGAAGAGGCATAGAGAGCCATGAAAGCATTGTAAGTAGAGATTATTTGGATGAAGAAACTCAGCCCCATTCGAAACTAGTTTTCCCATTTGGGTTTTCAAGGTAAAAAATGTGTCTTCATTGTCATTAATGTTAAAATATTTAAATGCTTAGGAGTTAATTAAGATAAACTTGGTTTAATGTGTCGTTAGGTAAAATTGTGTTTCTTTATTATGCATTGTAGTAGGAAATCCGACGGTCACGATATGTTACCGACATAGGGTGATCTGGCGGTTCATATTCTCCTCGATCTTAACAGCTACATTGATCCGTGGCTTAAAACCCAATTGCTCCATGATCTCTATTTAAAGAGCATGGAGGGGCAAATTCCAATGATTGATTTTCAGAAACTCTCTTGTCTTGGGTGAGTGCAAGCTAATGATGGTCTCTTGTGACAGGTTAGTGGCAATGAAAACTTGGAAAAACAACAATCTCTTAACTTGGAGGGATTATTCAAGGTACTTTTGCAACGAAATTGAATATGGTGTAAGAAGATGAAACATACGAGTTTGAATTAGATTTACGAATATAAAATTTTTATTCATAGACATTGTTAATAACTAGGTCAAATTTGATTTTTTCTAACAGAGGTATCTTATTTTTCCAACAAAATATAAGGTATATGTTCTTGTTCGTGAAAGTGTTGAGTATCTTAACAATAAAATTTTGTTCCCAAAACTTGTATACTTGTAGAGAACCCATTTTTCTTGTGTCATTTATTTTTTGAAATTTTTTAATATTAATTTTATTTTTTCTAAATTATCAAAGTAAACATATGCCTTAAATTACAATGTCCTTTGTTCGTGCAGGCTAAGAGGGTATTAACATGATCAAAACAATTTTATTTTATTTTTATATCATAGGTATCAATATCATGTAGTGTTGCATATAACTCATTTGAGAAATGGTTAAGCCAAGAAAAATTTATAGTATAAATAAGAGAGGTATGTATTCTAGAATTTTGATATAGGTGAAGACAAAAATAGATTAAAAATACTAAAAAATATTTAGTTAAAAAAAATTATATATTTTAAATATGCATAGCCAACTCGATCTATGTCTATAGTTTCGTCAACAACTAAATTGTTAAGCCAATAGAAAAATAACGTCAAAGATAGAGATATAGAGGGATATTCACAAAAATGAAGGTTTTTATCAATTTGTAAACTGAACCACTAGGTTTGTCAACACAAACCTAAATATGATCCAACCAAGTTAGCATACACCTTGTCAATCCCGCCCAAAAAAATTGAATTCAAAATAGCATACACGTGCTCTAAGAGCACACACTCGTTCTAGGAGCGCACACACGTTATAGGAGTGTGCACACGCTCTAGGAACACAAACACGCTCGTAGAAGTCATTCATTTATCTATATTTGTCCTCCCTCTCCTACATCTACCCCGCCCCCCACCCACCCTAGTATCTCACTCTCACTCTCACTCCCCCTCTCTACCCCCCCACATCTATCTCCCTCTCTCCCCCTCACACTCCTATACATGGTAAGACCTAGAAATGACAACACTTAGACAACAAAATGCATGGAAAGTCCTAGAGCTAGACCTTACCTTGACATGCCTCAAAATCTCACACCCACTCCCTCTCTAACCCCCCCTCTTCAACACTCACTCTTTCTTTCTCCCTCTTCCCCTTTGTCCCTCACTCCCCTCTCTCTTCCACCTCACTTCAACCCTTTCTTTCTCTCCTCGTTGTTAGTCTCAGTCTCTCTCTCTCTCTACCCCTCTTTCTCTCTTTATTCCCCCTCTCTATCTCCCTATGTATCCTTGTCAGTGTTGATCTTATTCTCTGTCGACATTGTCCATCTTATTCTTTACGTGACAGAATGATAGCTAGTCGGTATCTAATATATATTATGTTGCATATCCAAATAAATAAAAGGTCAATACTTATGATCTCCCTTACAACCCAAACATTGAATAGGTAGTTTCCTTGGCCTTTTCCCACCTATCTCAATCATTCTAGGATCTCTAGAAATTAGTTCTCTCTGAGGACTATTTTTTAAGAATGGTGGCTTATTCCCTTTCTTCCTATGTTCCATCTTGAACTTCTTCTTGTCTTCCCAAGATTTTTGAAAAGTTGGCTTTCATTTATGCTTACCATATAGTCATTTAGCTCGCCTTATGGTCTCTTTCAATGTTTTGGGATCATCATATTGAATCTTATCACTGATGAAAGATTGAAACCCACTCAAATACCTCTAAATCTTAAGTGTCTCATCCTTGTCGAAGGAGACATAGTTTACTGGTTCTAAAAACCTTCTTTCATATTCATCAATGGTCATACTCCCTATCTTTAGTTCAAAGAACTCCTTCATTTACTTTTCATAATATCTCTTAGTCAAGTATTTATTTTCAAAGTACTTCTTGAATTCCTTCCAAGTAACATTTTTCTCTTTAATGTGTTGCACCTGCACAAGTTGATCCCACCACATGGATGTGTTTCCCTTGAGTTGTTAGATAGAAATTCTTCCTTCTACATGGGAAGAATAATTATGCTATTGAAAATATTTTCTCATGCCTAGCAGTCATGTCTCTGCATCTTCATCCTTCTTGTGCTCACCATAAAATGTAGGAGGTCTGATTTTGTTCATTTCTCCTCATAATTCATCCACCCCAGACCTCTTCTTATACTTCCTGACTAGGGATGAACTAGAGCTACTTTGTGCTCTTTTATTGGAATGTCTTAGGGAGTGATGGCAATGTCTTCTAACACTCCTTGATCTTCCTTTCTCCTCAAGATACCTATGACTTCCTGATTTTCTTGATCCATTCTCCTTATCCGATTTATTTTTAATTTGTTCCAAGCTCTGCATTAACTTCATGTTGAAGTCCTCCTACTACTCCTTGGATTTATAAGCCTTTCATTATCAAATTTTTGACTTTGGACATCCTTTTGCAAATTTTTAATAGTCTCTACCATATTCATATTTTATCCCTTTCCTTCTCCAAGTCCATTTGAGTTTGTACCTCCATAACCCATATGGACATCCATCCCTCTAATCTCATCTTCTTGGATGGAAGCCGCCTGTGTATCTTCCATTCCTTTGGACTATGTGTTGATCTTGTTTTGATCTATTTGTTGTTAACTCTGCAAAATGTGTAGCCAACAAAACTTTGTTAGGATGGTTTCTTTAACAAATTAAATAAATTATGCTCAATTTTCTGGATGAATAGTTATATTCTATTGTCCAAGATCTTTCTAATGACTACCCCCTTGCTCAATTCTGAGTCTTGATCAGAAAGTTATGGATATTTGAAGATTTTCCTTCCTCGGGAGGTAATCTATGTACAATTGTTCTTATATCTCGTTCAAGGATATGCTAGTTTATTTATTATACGTTGTTTTAATAGTCGAAGGAAGGTGTAGAAGCATACACAACCAGTGACACATTCTCATAACTACTAACTGATCATGCCCAAGCAGAAAGATTCTTGAGCTTGATTTATTGATTCAGACGATTTTACCTTTTTAAGAGTGATCTTTAGACGGTACAACGTTCTACGTAACCAATGAGACTTATGAAGTAGTGCATCATAAGTCTCAAACTCAGTGCATCATCTATCATTTAACAAGAGGAAGCATTGAGTCGAATCGAGGAAAAGAAAAGTAGTGAATTGTAGCCATGAAATCCTTTCTGGCGTTAGCATTTGCAGCACTAGTGATCTTATCATACGCGAATAGTATTGTTATTGTGTGTGCAGGCGATCCAGATCCTTTACAAGACATTTGAGTTGTTGATTTGAAGAACGAGGTAATGTATATATATGATATATGATATACGTTTGTGAATGTATGTAAGGTGATCATAGTAAATTTGTGAATGTATGTAAGGCGATCATACATGCAATATGATATACGTTTGTGAAGAAAATAGTGCACACAATATCAAGAAAGGAGAAAGTGGCACAAAAATACAGGTAGCTTTCCAATCTGAAGTACAGGATGATTCTTGGTTATGGCATTTCAGATTTGGACATTTAAAGTTTGGAGATCTAAAGCTTCTACACACAAAGGATATGGTAAAAGGTTTTCCATTAATAGAAATACCAGAGAGGATATGTGAGGTTTCATATTTGGAAAGCAACATAGAGAATCATTTCCAGTTGGCAAGTCTTACAGAGAAAAATATCCATTGAAAATTGTACATTCATAAATTTTTTGACCAATGCAAACACCATATATAGGAGGAAGTACATATTTTCTAACATTCATTGATGATTTCTCAAGAAAGACATGGATTTATTTCCTAAAACATAAATCTGACGCATCATGTTGTTTTTAGCAGTTTAAATCACGTGTGGAGAAGCATAGTGGTTATTACATCAAGTGTCTAAGAACTGATAGAGGAGGAGAATAAATATCAAGATAATTTTAAAACTTTTGTAAACCTCATGGCATCTACAAACAATTTATCGCTTGATATACACCACAACAGAATGGTGTCGTAGAAAAAAATAACAAGACCATCATGGATATGGCGCGCAATATGTTGGAAGCCAAACACTTGTAAAATGAGTATTGGGTTGAGGCAATAACAACTACAATATACATTATGAATAGATGTCCTACAAAGAGTGTGAAAAACAAAGTTCCTCAAGAATCCTGGACATGAATGAAGAATAATGTGGTGCACTTAAAAGTTTTTGGTTGTGTCACATATAGACTTGTTCCATATGAGCTGAGAAAGAAGTAGACAAAAAAGGAAAGAAATGTATATTCGTTGGGTATTGTGAAGATACAAAAGAATATAAGTTGTATGATCCTGTTGAAAAAAAATTCGTAATCAGTCATGATGTTCATTTCATGGAGAATGAAGCATGGGATGGAAGCATAGAAAAGAAAGTTAAAATTATGAATGCTATTGAGAATGATGACAAAGAACAAGAGGTGATTCAAACACCATGTACAAGTTAGTGCGTAGTTCCCTTTACAACTGCAATGCAAATTACAGTGCAAAATACTTTAGTAAGAATAGCATATGCGCAGTCTACACCTAGAGCGCAACAAACACTAGCAAGTAGTCCAAGTAGTTCTACATCCCTGGATCCAACATTAACAAGTCTGTTACGAAGGAAGAAAAGAAGTTTGCACGACATCTATAATGAGGACACAACAAATTCATTTTATGTTTATCTCTGTTTTCACGAATAGATGATACATTAACCTTTGAAGAAGCTGTCAAAGATGATGTATGGGCTCAAGCCATGGAGGAAGAAATCAGATGCATAGAGAGAAATCAAACATGGAAGTTAGTAGATGTACCTAAAGGTAAAGATGTGATAATTGTGAAGTGGATTTATAAAACCAAGCAAGATGCAGAAGGAAATGTTCAGAAGCACAAGGAAAGGTTAGTTGCAAGAGGTTTTACATAGAAACCTGGAATTGATTTCAATGAAACATTTGCATCAACTGTGTGCATGGACACAACCATAATTGTGTTAGCCATTGTTACATAGAACAGATGGTCAATTTACCAAATGGATGTAAAGTCAACATTTTTTAATGGACATTTAGAAGAAGAAGTATATGTGGAATAACCACAAGGCTATGAGGTTCCATGACAAGAGGACAAAGTATACAGATTGAAAAAGGCATTGCATGGGTTAAAGCAAGCTTGCAGAGCTTGGTACAGTCGAATAGATTCCTATCTTACACATAATTGATTTCAGAGAAGTGAAAGTGAGCTAACAATGTACATTAAAGAAAATCAACAAGGAAACATGTTAATTGTTTGCTTATATGTAGATGATTTGATATTTATAGGTGATTTTTGCATAGAAGAATTTATGTCAGTCATGAAGGATGAATTTGAAATGACTGATTTATGGATTATGAGATATTTTTTGGGTATTGAAGTTCACCAGTCCAAAGCTGGTATATTTATCTCACAATCTAAGTATGCACATGAAATTTTGAAAAGATTTGATATGATAAATTCCAAAGCAGCCCCAACATCTGTCATAACAAGATTAAAGTCCAACAAGAAATATAAAGGGTTCAAGGTGGATCCCACACTATTTAAAAGACTGGCACGCAGCATTATGTATCTAACAATGACAAGCCATGATATTATGTATGGAGTGAGTCTAATTTAAAAGTTCATGGAAACTCCAAAAGAATCACATTGGAAGGTAGGAAAGAGGATATTGAGATATGTAAATGAAACAAAAGAGTTTGGCATTAGATACTCTATTTCAGAAGATTTCATATCGATTGGATATACTGATAGTGATTGTGGAGGAAGCATAGATGACAAAAAAAGTACCTCTATGTACACATTTTATTTTGGAACAGGTATAGAATTATGGGCATCAAGGAAGCAACCCACAGTGACTCTTTATTATGTAGAAGTAGAGTACGTTGCAGCTACAAGTGCAACTTGTCAGGAATCTTGGATGAGAAGGATGTTAAAATATTTGTTGCACGAACAACAAGAACCAACAACAGTATTTTGTGACAACAATTCCACCATCATGTTGTCAAAGAATCATGTGTTTCACAAGAAAACCAAGCACATTGATACAAGATATCATTTTATTAGAGAATTAATGAATAATAAAGATCTTTTTTTAGAGTTTTGTAGGTTAAAAGAAAAAATCGTAGATATTTTCACAAAATCTTTAGCAAGAGATGCATTTCAGCATCTGTGCGGTAGTCTTGGAGTCTACGCAGTAACAAATGTTTGACATTAAAATGCAAATTCAATTTTTTGGTGTAAATTTTTTGTAATCCCACCTACTTATAATTAAGGGGGAGTGTTGGAAATAGTAATTACAAGTTGGTGAGCTTCACGTCTCCGTCGATTTGTAAGTCAGTCGATCAAAAGATTTGTCAGTCAGTTCTATCAATCTGAACTACAATTTATTTAGTTTTTCTTTTATGTTTATGCAAACTTAGTCTAAGTCAATCGACAAGCAAGGGAGTTATTAATGTAGTTGATTCTTTCCTTTCTCGAGTCCATTTAAGTAGATGAAGTGTCAGTTGAATTAATGGTCATCTTAAATGTTTAAGTTAGTTAGCTTATGTAAGAAGTCGCAGTTGTAGTCTTTATATATCCAAGTCTGTAGTTGCGCACAGTTTCCCTACGCACTGTTGATCCGAGATTTGATATTGATAGTAGATTCATCAAGAGAAGGTTTTATCAAAACAAGTTCAAATAACCATATATATAATTTTAAGAATATTGTAGAGGATTCAAAACCCTAGGGATTGTTATTAGGACGTTGTCTAAGCAAATAAGCACTCGTCATCTTCCCATAATTAATTTATTTAAAAGTTGTTTTAGTCGTGGAAGAAAGGTGTCGAAGCATAGACAACCAGTGATGCATTCTCATAACTACTAACCGATCGTGCCAAGTAGAAAGAGTCTCGAGCTTGCTTTATTGATTCAGACGGTTTTATATTATTTTACCTTTTAAGAGCGATCTTTGGACAGTACAACGTTCTACGTAACCAACGAGACTTCTGACATGGTCATTTGCAGCAGTTGGGGTCCATGATTCCCCAATAACTAGCCAAGACCGGGCATCTTCTTTATGTCATCGCTTCAGTCTATGGTGCTTATGACTCGATTTTGAAGCAATTTTAGGCAGCCTCTTTAACTTGTTCTTATACATTAGTTATCTAGTGATAGTCATGCTCTCAATGGGGGAGAAGATTATTTCTAAGAGAAGGATGGGATAGGGCATATTTCCTTTAATTTTGAGATTATAGGTTACAAAATTCTTTTGTATTTTCTCTATCTTTTTCCAGGATTCACAGAGATACTCTAGCCCTAGACTTCACGTCCATAAAGAATAACAGGTGTAACAAGAGTCTCAAAGAAAAGTTTATTATTATCCCAACTCCAAAGATCACTTGATTTACAATTGTTTTCAAGCCCATAATGAGATTTCCATCCCCCAATAATCATTTTCTCATTGTTATAATTTCAATAGAGTTTGTGGTGAATATCAATTCCAAGATATTTTTATTAAGTCACTTCCTCCAAGTTGTTGTTGTCATATATGAAGGTATCATAAGGGATCTTATTGGAGGATTCTTAGTTGGTTTTCAAGATCATGGGGACTCCTTGCCATAAGAACGATATCATCGACATAAAGAAGAAGATTGATGACTATACCAATGAAAGTAGGGACAAAACCTATTTTTTCCAAGCAATCTTCTAACTTGTCAATGTATATGTCAAAAAAGGTAGGGGATAGGGGACAACCTATATAACTAAAGGGACAACCTATATAACGAATATGAACGAATATGAACGATAACAAACTATGTAATATGTAAATTGCATATTAAATCAATGCAATGTATAAAAGTGGAATAAGATAAAAATGAGAAGAAAAAACAAATGAGAATTAAATGGAATAGGAAAAATAGAATAGGCTAGGAATGGAAAGTGAATTATGTAAATCAATGCAATGCAAAAAGTGAAATAAGATAAAAATGAGAAGAAAAAGAAAAAACAAATGAGAATTAAATGAAATTGGAAAAATATAATAGGCTCACTAATGGAAAGTGAATTATGTAAATCAATGCAATGTAAAAAGTGTAATAAGAAAAAAATGAGAAGAAAAAAAAAAAGACAAATGAGAATTAAATGAAATAGGAAAAATAGAATAAGCCGAGAAATGGGAAGTGAAGTGTCATGGGTATTGGCCTTCCCCTTACCCCCACTTATCTTCCTTTACATTTATTATCACGTGGCCTTTTGACCAAGAGAGGTAGTGGCATAGAGAGTCATGAAAGCATCATGGGTATTGGCCTTCCGCTTACCCCCACTTATCAGTTTTTATTTCTTTACATTTATTATCACGTGGCCTTTTGACCAAGAGAGGAAGTGGCATAGAGAGTCATGAAAGAATTGTAAGTAGAGATTATTTGGATGAAGAAACTGAGCCCCATTAGAAACTAGTTTTCCCATTTGGGTTTGCAAGGTAAAAATTGTGTGTTCATTGTCTTTAATGTTAAAATATTTAAACACTTAGGAGTTAGTTAAGATAACCTTAGTATAATGTGTCATTAGTTAAAAATGTGTTTCTTTAGTATGCATTTGTAGTTAGGAAATCCGACGGTCACGATCATAGGGTGATCTGACGGTTCATATTCTCCTCGATCTTAACATCTACATTGATCCATGGCTTAAAACCCAATTTCTCCATGATCTCTATTTAAAGAGCATGGAGGTCATCTTTCAATGATCGATTTTCAGAAACTATCTTGTCTTGGGTGAGTGCAAGCTAATGATGGTCTCGCGTGATGGGTTAGTGGTAATGAAAACCTGGAAAAACAACAATCTCTTAACTTGGAGGGATTATTCAAGGTACTTTTGCAATGAAATTTAATATGGTGTAAGAAGATGAAACATATGAGTTTAAATTAGATTTACGAATATAAAACTTTTATTCATAGACATTGTTAATAACTAGGTCAAATTTGATTTTTCCTAAGAGAAGTATCTTATTTTTCCAACAAAATATAAGTTATATGTTTTTGTTAGTGAAAGTGTTGAGTATCTTAACAATAAAATTCCGTTCCAAAAACTTGCATACTTGTAGAGAACCCATGTTTCTTGTGCCATTTATTTTTTGGAAATTTTTAATATTAATTTTATATTTTTTTTAAATTATCAAAGTAAGCATATGTCTTAAATTACAATGTCTTTTGTTCGTGCATGATAAAAGGGTATTAACATGATCAAAACAATTTTATTTTCTTTTTATATTATAGGTATCAATATCATCTAGTGTCGCATATAACTCATTTGAGAAATGGTTAAGCCGAGAAACATTTATAGTAAAAATAAGAGAGGAATGTATTCTTTGATTTTGATATAGGTGAAGACAAAAATAGATTAAAAATACTAAAAAGTATTTAGTTAAAAAAAATTATATATTTGAAATATGCATAGCCGACTCGATCTATCTCTATAGTTTCGTCAACAACTCAATTGTTTAGCCAATAGAAAAATAACGTCAAAGATAGATATATAGAGGGATATTCACAAAAATAGAGGTTTTTATCAATTTGTAGACCGAACCACTAGGTTTGTCAACCCAACCCTAAATCTGAGCCAGCCAAGAAAGCATACACCTTGTCAATCCTGCCCAAAAAAATTGAATTCAAAATAGCACGCACGTGCTCTAAGAGCACACACTCATTCTAGGAGTGCACACACATTCTAGGAGTGTGCACACACTCTAGGAACACAAACAAGCTCCTATAAATCATCACTACTACATATGGGCAGATTATTCCATGAACGTTTTCCATGCTTCAACTAGTTTCATCTTTTTTTTTAAATAGGGTGGGATTTTCATCGACATTGCCACGAAAGTTTGTCGCAATATCCACGAAAATCTTATTTTAACCTAGTCTAGATTTTCATAAATATCGACAAACTTTCATGGCAATATCCACGAACTTTCGTGGCAATATCGACAAAAAAATTTCCTCTCATTTGTCGGTGTTAACGGCTAGTTGACTATTTGATCTATATATACGTGACTTTAAGAGACTTTGTGACATAATTGCTATAGTTGTGACATTGTTCTTGGCTTTTGTTTGAACTGTTTATTTTTTCCATCACCCACCAGTTGAACAAATCCGATTCTCGATCTACATAGCTTGTATTTTGAACTTGCAAGGTTAGTATGTTATTTTTTATTGATGTACTCTTTTAACTTGTAGATTTTTGTTCAAATGTCCAAATTTCATGTAGCTTGTTTTTTCCTTGATAATATATTATAATATGTGTAGTACCATATTTGATGTCTTTGGTTTTTGGATCTAGTTAGTATATTCTATGGAAAAGGGTATGTGGATTCCATAATATTCTAGGTTTATGGAATCCACATACCCTTTTCCCTTCAATTGTAGCTATAATCTCTCTCTCTTTTCATTGAAATTCGAGGAAGCCTCTAATTTCAATGAAAGAGGCATAATCTTACCAAATATTCAAGAAGAGATTATTCTGAAAGCTTCACCTCACCTAGAGAAATATTAATAACATTTCCCTCTTCTGCATAAATTCTTTGCTATCCTCAACATATTGTAATAAATAATGGGTAGGTTGGCATTAGTGACAAGATAGCCTGTTGATATTACATATAATTATTAATGTACAAAAGATAATCCATTCTTTAAACATGCAAAACAAAACCCAAGACTAAATATTGTGGTTGACGTGATCGGGTCTTTACATTTTGCAAAACAAAGTACAAGAATTTCCATTATTTAAGCATGCAAAACAAAACCCAAGGCTAAACGTTGTAGTTGATGTGATCGGGTGTGTACATCTGGACGGTGGAGAAAGTGCACTCATCAACTCATTGGAAGATGAAACAAAGTCTCAAAATCCAAAGTGTATTCTTACATTTACTACACATAGAATGCAGGTAACATCAATCCTTATTTGTACTTTTAATTAATACGTGGCTATTTGTGGATTTTTAAAAAAAACAAATATTTTAATTTTTTTAGTTTTGTGGTTAATTGTTACCTCCAACCAGGGGAAATTAGTCACTTCAGAGTTTTTGAGCAATCAAAAAACATAGTTTTGAATATTTAAAAATTAAAAAATAATTTTATTTATATATAAAATTCTCATTAATAAATATTTATTGAAAAACATTATAAAACATTGTTAAATATTTTGTAAATTTACAAAAGTCAAAATAAATTTTGAGTTGCAATCAATTGCTATATTCCCTTCTTTAGCAGGGACTAATAAGATACACAAACACTAACCCTAAACTTATATTAGGTATATATGTCGTTTTTATATAAAGAAAACATTTGTACACATATGACCTTATTATAAAGATGTTATCTATGTCGTGATTAGGCACATAACAATCACTTTTAACTAACCATCTTAGCTTATGGTTAGCCACCTTTAACTTTATTGGCTTATGACTAAGCACCTTTAACAAATGAACTTATGATTATATACCATAGTCTTCCAATATAAATAAAGTATATTTGTTTCAACTTTTTCAATAAAATCCACATACCCTTTTCTGATATGTGTTGTTGTTTCTCTAAATTTTTTATAATCACACACAATTCTAGATGTAGTGATTAACTTTAGTTTGTAGTTGATGTAAATTGTTTATACACTATTAATAAGGATCGGTATCGAAAATGTAAAAAATTCATGGTGAAATCTACGATAACATGATGAAATCTGCTAGTCAGACAATGAAAAATGAAAACATGCCAAAGTGTCTTAGAAAATAAAATTGTGACCACTGTAAGTAGCATAAAATTGTGACCATTGTATGTAGATGCAAATCAACACGTCATAATTTAAACCAACCCAACCCAATTGTGGATGACA
>SNQJ01S0073673.1:0-13413 GCA_010110895.2 Picea sitchensis
TCTATGGGTGGAGGATGTATAGAGGATATTTGGTCCTTCTAAATCCACCCCATAATTAGCCAACTTTTTTTCCATCTAGTTGGTTTTCCTTCTCACATGCGAAGGAATGAGCACCAAGTGACTCAAAATGAGAGCTCCAATGGAACTGATTCCTTTGGTAATTCTCCAGCAAGGGGATATGTTTTTTGGATCTGCTCCATTGAGTATCTTTGTGAAAAGGCTTAGAATTATTTAAGAATCCCCCTCGATCAGATTGTTGTGCCCATTGTTTTGAGAAAGTTGTAGGCCTTTGATTAGACCCAGAGCTTAGGTGAGTTTTTTTTGTTATGTCCAATGCTACCGACTACGATGATCATTATGATTCCTTGACTATTGCGAAGAACCACCCCAAATTCGATAGGGCTTGGATTATCTTTGGAATATCCGTCAAAGTTTAATTTAATGAATCATGGAGCTGGAAGAGACCAGTGTGAAGGGATGCCTTTGTCTTGTAAACATTTGGGTTTCCTTGAAAAATAAGGGTGAAAGTTAATGATCCATTTGTCCAGGATGATTTTTTCCTATGAAGGACAAGGAAATTCCTCCTCTTTCCAGGGCTGAAGGAGAATGGTTTCTCTGATGTTGTCATTTATGTGTTTCCATACTTTCTGCCAATCAAGATGAGACGAAAGGAAAATTCGTCTATTTTTCTTTTTCCATAGATGCCAGAAGATGAAGCCTGAAAGTAGATTCCATATATGGTTTAGGATGGGATATTGAAAATTTGAGTCTCTTCATTCTTCTAAGGTCTCCATGAGGCCTTCTCATTTTCAATCCATTGTGCATGATTGAGGTGCAGTGATCCCAAATTTGTGTATTGTAGGAGAAGAGAATGAGAAGGTGATTTTGATATTCTTAGTCTTTCCAACAAAGAGGGAAAATGGAGGGTACAACAAAACCTCTTTTTGTGAGATTGTCCCAAGTAAGGATTCCCTTGTGTGCAATGAGCCAATGGAAAGTGCTTATTTTTTTTCTAGTGCCTGATTGACCATATTTTCACCCAAACTAGTTCTTGGGGGAGAAAGTGTGAGGTTGTATTTATATTGTAGGCCTCTTTGATGGTGAAGGTGCCTCGCAAGGAGTGCCCCCATATTAGGATTTAGTGCATTGGAGCATGAAGTTCTGTGGGCGTGGACTTCCAATGCCTCCAAGTTGCGCCTGGGGGTCCTCCTGCCAATAGTCTGCGACCGTGATTAGACCAACCTAAGTTGTGGGGGTAAGAAGATTCTCTGTGATGGAGTGTTGCATCAAGGAGGGACATTATTTCCACGAATCATGCCAAAAGGCAGTTGTCCTTACATTTCATATTTCCAAGAAAGCGTGATCGTCGATCAAAGAGTGGCCTTGTCTTGAAATGTTCCAGATCAAAG
Source organism: Picea sitchensis (assembly GCA_010110895.2). Taxonomy (NCBI): domain Eukaryota; kingdom Viridiplantae; phylum Streptophyta; class Pinopsida; order Pinales; family Pinaceae; genus Picea; species Picea sitchensis. Next base: position 1,410 of record SNQJ01S0073673.1, read on the forward strand.
AGTCTGGGGTGTTTTCATTCCATCTAATAAGTTGGTTTTTAGAAATATGTGCAACATAATTCTTCCTCCATATTCTGTCCCATAGGTCCTTAGGTTGCTTCAACCATCTCCACCAAATATTTGCATTGAGATACTTTGTTGAGAGTGGAGGGGTCCCTCAAACTAGGACCACCGTTTAATTTTTGTTTGCATATCTTTTCCCTGCTAATCATAGCTATTTTTCGTTCCATCTTTTCCCCTTTCCAAATAAATTTTCTATGAAGGGTCTTGATGGTAGTAAGAATACATCTTGGGGTAGCTAGTGCAAATAAGGAATAAATAGGAAAGGTTTGAAGGACTTATTTGAGGAGGATGAGGCAACTAGGAAGGTTGAGATTTCGAAAGGTCCAGGAGGAGAGTCTTTTACCCATGGAAGACAAGAGCCCCTCCAGGGAGTTGTTCCGAAGGGTTTTATTTATGAGAGGAATTCCAAGGTAATTGGATGGAAGGGAGCTACACGTGAAGCCCATGATGTTAGTGATGTGAAGTTGAACAGGTAAAGGGGTGTTAAAAAAAAAGAGATGGGATTTTTCTTTATTAATTTCCATTCGTGAGGTTGTACAGAATGTTTGCAAAATACTGAGAATGCATAGGGCTTCACATACAGTGGGGAAAATCGGCATTAGGTTGTCATCAACAAATTGGATGTGGGAGATGGGGGGATACATACCATGAAGGGAGAGTCTAGCTAGAGAATTGTCTACAAGGGAGGCTTTGATGAAGCGACTGAGCCCTTTTTCCATGATAATGAAGAGGAAGGGGGCTTGGGGGTCCCCTTTCTGTATTCCCTGAGAGGGAGAGAAGGGGAGGGAAGGAACACCATTGATCAAAATGGAGAATAAATAAGAATAAGTGAGGTTTAGAATCCAATCCACCTAGTCCGTAGCGAAGCCAAAAGAAAGAAGAATTGATTTCATGTAAGCCCAGCTGATTTTATCAAAAGATTTGGAAATATATAAATTTAATAACATACTTAAAGTACCCGTTCTCTGAAGAGAGTGTATGACTTCATGGGAAAGGATGAGGATGTCGATAATTTTCCTTTCTTCAATGTACCCTAACTGCTCAGGGGAAATGATGAGGGGAAGAAACGGTTTGAGGCGTCAAACGAATACTTTTGTTAACAGCTTGTAGATTACATTGCAAAGAGAAATTGGTATTAACTGTTTAGGATGAGTGACTTGATCTTATTTGGGGATGAGAGTTAGGAAAGTGGCATTAAGAGCAGGGATAACCTTCCCAAAGATGCGATAATATTCGATGATGCCCCAAAATTCCTCCCAAATCATGGGCTAGCAGAAGTGAAAGAAGTTTGTCGTGAAGCCATCTGAGCCTGGATATTTTCCTACATGGGTGTGTTGCAGGGCTAGTCTACTTATTCAATCGTGATTGGTCTGGAAAAATATTCATTCTGCTCTTGAGTTATGAGATTGGGGATGTGCTTGGTGATCTTTTCTATGTCAGGGGATCTGTCAATAGGGGTTTCAGACAACAGATCTTGGTAATAAGAGACCAGTTCCTGCTCAAGATATTCATGTCTGTGGAGATTTTTCCCTTGCTCCATGACCATGTGCATAATGCGGTTGTTGTGTCTGTGTTGGATCATCATGAGATGGAAGAACTTGGTATTTCGTTCCCCTTCTTGAAGCCATTATATTCAAGATTTTTTACTCCACAAGACTTCCTCTTGAGAACGCCTCTCCTCCAACTATTGTTTGAGTAGAATTTCCTGTTCTTTGAGATCCTCCATGAGGCTGTGATTCCTGATATGGATCTGGATGAGCTCCATTTTCTCGTTCATGTTTCTTTGGGCTTCAAAAATATTTCTAAATTGTTGTTTGTTCCAAAAATTTTCAATTATTTATGAAAATAGAACATTTTGGAACCATGTGAGATGGTGTATTCCCTCCACCATTTCAGATCCATATCTTGGAATTCTGGGTGGTCGATCTAGAAATGCTCAAATATAAAGGGATTCCATCTAGGAGAGCTAGAGATATCCAGTGAGATATTTATATGCCAGTGGTCGGAGCCCAACATGTCCAAGATGTTAGAGCTCATCGCGAGGCATTCCATTAAGAGGGTTTCTGAAACAATGAAGTGATCCAGACAACATGCAACCTGTTGGGAGACCGAACACCAGTTTGACTAGGTGAAAAGGCCATTTCGGGTTTCCAGATCTATGAGACCAAGATGGTCGATCAAAGATTGAAAGTGCCCAATTTCTGCTTCGAGTTTGCGAGTGTCGACCCTCTTTTATTCTAGGTGGCATACCATATTGAAATCCCCCCCTAGTATCCACCTATGATCAATGATAAGGTTGGCCAACCAATCCATATTTTGAATGAATTTGAGCTTGTCCTCTTGGGTGGTTGGTCTGTAAACATTTGTAAGGAATTATGGCTTATTAGAGCCAATGAGTCGGTATTCCACTGATATTGTCCATCTGGTGGTGAAGAAGTTCTCAAGTATCATGGTGTTGGCATTCCAAATGATGGCCAAGCCACCATCCGCGCCTTTGTAATTGATGTTCATACTTTTCCCCTGTTTCCAACATCTAGAAAGTATTTGATTCATTTCTTCCCCAACGCATTTTGTTTCTTGAAGTAAAAGAATATCAGGTTGATCTACTATGATATGATCTCATATAATTCATTTCTTACTACGACCGTTAATATCGCGTATATTCCAAGAGATGAAATTCATGATGAGGATGGAGAGGTGAGAGGGGGAAATATATCAAAGATGATATGTATCTGACCTGAGTTTACCATGAAGTGACTGATTTCCTATATGAGTTTCTAGGTGGATTTTCTTCCTCTTTTCTTCTCACCCTTCTGAGGCTTGTGTTATTCCTTCTGTTGGATGCACTGGATTCCCAATCTAGTGGTGGATTGGGCCACAAATCCCACTAAGAATTTTAGGAAGAATTTATGCACCTTGCGAAGATGATCTGGAGGGATGGTTTACAGCTCTTGCTTGCAATATTGTTGTTCTAAGTGCTCGAGGTCTACACCCACCAGATCTTGTTCCTATAGATACATTTTGGTGTCTCTGTCTTCAGGGTTTGAGGCTTCACCAACGTTTGTGTGGGAAGAGGAAGAGGAGGGGATCTGCTCCAAGATAGGGGTACTGGAAGGGTTGTATTTTTCATTGTTGTGGGTTGTTGTTCCTTGAGGAGGTAGCTACAACTAGTCCATATCTTATGGAATTTGTTGAAGGATGCCAAAGGAGTTGGTGTAAGGGGTTTGTTTGTTGGTTGTTTGCACCATTTTCCTGGCTTCTTGGCATCGTTTTCTTGCTACTTGGGTGAAGTTTTCCTTAGGTTTGTTTACTTTAGGACTATCATCCTTGTTTTAGGAAATGTTTAGAGGGCACTCTCTGAACAAATACTCGTGATCGTGGAATTTTATACATCGAAATGGTATGTGTTGATAGTCAATAGTTTGAGACCAGGTCCTCATCATGGTATTCTAGGGATATGGATCCTGGGAGTGGCTTGGCAATGTTCATGTAGATGCATATTCGAGCATAGGAAGTGTATTTTTTTGTGCTTGTTGGCCTCTGAAGATTTGACATAGATGTCAATCGTGTTTTTGATGCCTGTGAGTATTTCTTCCATCCATAATTCCTGGGGCAATGAGTATAGACGGATCCATACTGGGGTGTGTACAAAGTACTATTTTTTAGGGTTGAACTTCTTCATCCATAAGAAATAGGGTCCCCTGTCAAAAATGTGATTTTGATCTTTTAGGTTATGGAAGATGATGGTAAAGAATCCCTTGGATCCTAGTTGTAGGCCATAGTGACCTTTAGGCTTCCACCAATGTTCTATCCATTTGACAAGCATGCATTCAGAGGGTCATAAACCTAGGAATTTTCCCACTAGTGTGTATTCCCTCATGTATTTTTTATGTTCTTGATGCAGGGTGTGTTGATCACATATTTTGGTTCTAGAGGTTCCTAAGGTATGCATTTACCAGGTTCCCAAGGACGTGTTTTTTTTCTCTAGAACAGGTCCCGTGTCAATATCCATTTGTTTCCAAAAATGTGATTTCGATCTTCTAGGTTATGGAAGATGATGGTAAAGAATCCCTTGGATCCTAGTTGTAGGCCATAGTGACCTTTAGGCTTCCACCAATGTTCTATCCATTTGACAAGCATGCATTCAGAGGGTCATAAACCTAGGAATTTTCCCACTAGTGTGTATTCCCTCATGTATTTTTTATGTTCTTCGATGTGGGGTGTGTTGATCACATATTTTGGTTCTAGAGGTTCCTAAGGTATGCATTTACCAGGTTCCCAAGGACGTGTTTTTTTTCTCTAGAACAGGTCCCGTGTCAATATCCATTTGTTTTCCTTTAGAAACTCCTTCAAATAATATTTGTGAGTGTTGATCTGGTGGTGGCTCGAAGGACGGGCGGCGGAAACCTCCACTAGAAGGTTCCTGTGCCACAACCTTGTGGTAGGAGCCGGTTCGCGACCCCTCTACATTGGGGATCATGTCTATCCCTACCAGGGGTGGTGGAGGGGAGTAGCAGGGAGTTGAGGAGCCTTAACCCTAATCCGGTCCAGAGCTCCACTTCTCTATAACTCTATCACAATATTAATTTAAAAGAAAGCATGTATTAACATACCATTTAATAGATTTAAAAGGGATAAAAGTTTAAATTTACAAATCATCATGTCCCTGATAATATAATTTCTCCTTTCTATTTTTGAACTGTGATAGATTATGATATTTGTTTACACATTTTTTCGTGTTGGGATCTTGATATTTTCATATCTTATCTTCATTTGATGTCATTTTGATTTTGCATTCATCCTTTTTGTAAATATGTAAATAGTTCTTGTAAATATTCTTTGCTTCTGCTTTCTATTTATTTTCTCTTTTTGGTTTGCTTTTTCTTTCTGTTTGTTAATAACAATGAGAGACATGTTGTGTACTATATATCTCATATTTAATACAAAGAATCATTATCATTGGATTCCATGAAGACACAAAATTTATTATTTATATTATTTTATCATGATAACATGTTCTTTTATAATTAATTCATCTTTTCCAAGACAATTTTCTTAGGAAAGTACTATGAAATTGGTCTTTTTAGATTTATTTTCCCTTTACATAAATGAAATCAATACAATGGGAATAGAAAATATCAATATGCAAGGCTTAGTTTTATGCCATGACGTGAAATATATCAAGATTACTTTCATGTCATCCCTCCTTCTATTCTCCATTGCAAAAATCAATCTCAAATATATTTATCAAAATACGATTAATAAATTATAATACATAGCAAGTTGAAAGCACCAAAAGGTGTGGGAAGTGTATACAAACATGTCAGGTCTATGGATGCCCATTGGTAGCAGGGCTATGTATACATGATATCAAGGAAACTTCGTCAGGGATATAGACGCCCACTGGAAGCGAAGTGATGTTGGGTAAAAGAAACATGAGCTGAATTGATTGCACTAACTCATGGTAAGTAAACTATGCTTAGTAATCAAATAAAATATTTTTTTTCCCATTGAAATATAGATTTTTATTAAACCATGTTCCCTCAACAAAGAACAAGGGAATAAGTATGAGCACGAATATATTTTTCTTATATAAGGAAGTTATCATTGATATTTCAAATAAATGGATTTTATTCTTTATGTGATCTAACCTTCTTTCTCTTACCTTTTTTTTTCATGAACAAAGATAATTGGTTCTCCCATCATGTCGCCAATTGTTGTGGAAAACAACAATCCCCATATTTTCTTTTTGAATAATAGAAAATTAGGGGACCTTTATATTTTTATGTGAATTTTCCTTTTATATTTATTTGAGTTTTTCTTATGTGATTGGTTTGCTTATGAAATGGATTGGTTTCTACTGGACGTTATTATACCACAACGACTTGGTTAATTATTGAAAATAATTTTAATGTGAATTCCTCACATTCACTTTGATTTGAAACATAATTATGAGGAATATTTTTATATCATTCAATAATTAACATATAATTCTAAAATATGGTTTGGCTACATAAAATCTAGTTTTGTTCTTAATCACAATTATTATCAAGACTTTTAAGCATATGTGTTTGAATTTTATTTTGAGTAAAATAAGATTCTATATATTTAATATACTCCATGTCCATTCTTGCTCTTGGAAATATAAACATTTTAGTCATATCACCTAAGGATTACCTTAAAGATTATTTTTTATTATAAGTCAATGTTGTGATTTCAATTAGTTGATTAAAATTTGTCGACAATTGAGTGATTGTTAAATCTTATAGAGTTAATTTCATCAAATTGGAAAATATCCCCAATCCCAAAAAATAATCTCCAGTTTGGTATGTAATTATGCTTATTTTGGATGTATGAAATGAATTTGATTTGATTATATTAATTTATTTTGCTTAACTAAGAGTTGAAGATTTTGTAGCTACGTTTTTAATAAATATTAGTTATTAATTTAATTTTTTTTTGTTACAAGTGTCCATTGCAGAGATGCAACTGAACTTCAGTTTCCAAATATTCCATAATAATCCATTTAGTTGGAATTCCTTATCTCCACAGGTCGAAATACTTAGGAAAGGAAAAATTGATAATTCTCGTTAGTTCACAGAAGGCAAGCTTCCATCTTCAATTATGAGAACACAATGGGGAATATCTGCAAAAGACTGAAAACCCACTTGTAGAACATATTGTTTTACCTATATCTCAGGCGATTTTCTCCGAAGGTGAATATTTTTGGAGGAATACTTATCATATTGAGAGGGAATTTCTTCGATTTGTTTTTGTGGCCAATCTCCAGGAGGTGAACTTCCAACTTTATTTCCAGGCAAAGGGTGATGAATCTCGCAAAACAACCGAAAACCCATTTTCATAGCTGGTCGATGTACTTCTAAGATGGGTCGTTTCCTAAAAAATGGAATCATTTCAGATATATTTGCAATTTTTAAAAAGGATTTTTATCATAAATCATGTATAAATATCAAATCTTGAGAGCCACCATTGGGGGATTTCAATTTTATTCAAGAGAGGTACTCTTAGAACTATTTTAAGGGGGTTTTCTTTTGTAGATTTTTTTTTTATATTAATCTATGAATCTTGGGGATTCTCTATCTGATATTTAAATCTCTTATGCAGAAGCATATTTCATACTATTATGGATTTTCTCTCTGTCAACTGAGCTTGATGTCTTTGAGAGACTCTTGGATACTTTTTTCAGGAGATGTAGAGTTTTTTTTATTGTGTTTTGTTTCATATAATATTATTTGTATGAATATGTCCCCGAGGTGTAGGACAGTCAGTGACATAGTGTGTTGTTAAGGCACTCATTGATGTTAAGTCACTGGTTTGAAACATGCGGGGACAAAAAATCCATCCAGGTTAAGGGTTGGTGTGGCTCAGGCTGGGTGCGATCCCTGGGTGATTTTGATGGCTTAGATTCCCCTGAGTCACAGTTTCTCATCCATAGGCTAGTCTCACAGGTCACGGACAAACTAGCAATTTTATTTTTTTTATTTGTATGAATATAATATTGTTCTTTTGTTTCTTTTATGTTATAACATATATCATATAACATATATGTTCAATTATGACCATAAAAAAAGGTTAAATATGAGTAAAGAGTGATTCAAAATACACACCTTAAAACTTCAATAGGAATTAAAATATTGTACGTCAACATACTTGAGTCATTAAAGGAAGTCATATGATCTAAAAAATGTTATGTTTCACCCTCATAATGGAAAATGCGTGATGGTTAAATGACATATTTCATCAATTTGAGATCATAGGACCAATGAAAAGATATATATATATTGTCATTGAAGATGATTGAGAAAAGTATTTGGCCTCAAAATTCAATCTTAGGAGCTTGTGTGGAAAAATATAACATCAAAGTGTTTGTGTGCATGTACTATGTAACCCTCAATATTTCCAAGATACTTAAAACAGTTCAAGGGGAACTGAAACTCGATATTATGTTACCAGAAGTACATGCTAGAGGCAAAGTACACTATTTCGTTTCACCAAAATTGAAAATATATTTTAGGACTGGGAAAGGGAAAAATGTACCGAAAGTATCAGGCATATTGTCTTCATAGAGCAGTAAACACTTCAATGATTATACTCAACAAAAACCATTATGAAAGAGTTAAGGTACAAAGATCACATTCTTCTATAATATTTTGAATATCTTCTGAACAAATCAATGATATTCCTTTTACATTCTTGAAATTAGCTCCATCATGATGGGTTTAAGTATATAGAAAGACATACGTGTTGAGAAGGATTGTAACCATATTTTATCTCACCATTCTTTTTTTCTAGAACCAAGAGAATGGACCCAATATACCATCACATCGACCCATTGATCCAAGGGCTTTCAGAAGAAACATAGCCATCGGAATATTGGTCAATAGGACTTGCCCAACATTTTCGGGTTATGAACAATAAGGCGATGAAAAAATGATATGATTCCTTCCCAAGGCCTTAGCGACATTTCTCTAATGAAATCATCAAAGGAAATCCAATCCATCATCGAAGGAAATATTTTCAATAAATTATTTCTCCTACTAGGTTTCCACCTTCCTCAAATTGCAAAGTATTCTACAATAGATGCTTTTTCAGTAGCTCAGGATCACAATTTGTCCAACTGTGAATGTTAGAGTAAACATCGTTGAAGCGAATGAATCTTCCAGTTGAACTTTTCAAATAATTATGCACATGGTTTCCTCATGAAGATAAATGAAAACCAAAGTTAAGTCAAGCTCAGTTAAACAAAAAAATGAAAGAAATCAAGTGAAAAGATTACACAATTCATGGAAAATAAGCTAATACTAAAGTAAACAATTTGAACTAATATAAGTTGGTGGATATTATTAAATAAAACAACATAAATAAAAAATCTATGCTACACAAGAAGAAAATAGAAACAAACATCTATCTAACATAAGAAGATAATGAAATAGAAGTACTATGCTACTCCTATTCACACTCTATCCTACATTGGCTAAAAAGTGATAAGTGAAATTCTAGAACCAATGTATCCATTCAAGAAACTCCAAACCTACAACTACATATTCATCAAAAAATAGAAAAAAATGGATTAGTGAGAGATCAAAGATAGGAAGAATTGACTCAAGCAAATCTCTACCCAACATCTTAAATTTGGCATCATTTTCATTCATGGGAAATGTAGACATGTAGGATTCCTCCAACCAAGCTTCAATTTCATAAAAAAATTACACTGATCATGTTATAGAAAGAGTTGCCTCACCCCATGCAAACTTTCTTAGAAGGCCTTTTTCATTTCCCTATACAGACTTGAAGTCCCCTTTTTGCAATTCTCATAGCTAAAAAACATAGTTTTCCACATATACGTGCCTTAACAACTATACAACATGCGTATATGTTGGTTGCACCATGACAACCTGCGTACATCAGGTTTTGTGCTAAAAATAAAAAAAATGGTGTCAGGTTTCCATGTCACGTCACGAGATTCATGATCCTTGACCTTCCATATAATGGAAATGTTCTGACTCAGCCCTTCAGTTCCATTTGAAGGCTATAAATGGGCCATATCGAAGTTGTGGAGAAGGAGGAGAAGAATTCAACTTTGAGAGTGTTAGCACTCTATAAATGTTTTTTGGCTAATAGAAAAATGACAAAGGTAATTGTTTCAACTAGCTTTAGAGCTGAGGCACTAGCCTACTCAACTCAGAGAGGGATCTCTCATGTCACTTGATATTTCTTTAGGAATTGGTGGCTAGACTAGGTTTTTTTTTGGGGGGGGGTTTAATAAAGTTGTTGGCAAGGAAGGGGAGGAACACACAAGGCTATGGATTCAAAATTCTAAAAGTGAACGAAAACAATGCATCCACCAATAGAACTCTCCAGAGGATAAAGGCTAAATGAGGTGATGAATCTGAGTTATTCTTAAATTTAAATAGAGTGTAGGAAGATAAATAAAACAAATAATTGCATCAGAGCATTACCAAAATGAATTCTGAATTAGTTAAGAAGACAATCACACAGTTTAAATTGCTTAAGACAAGAGCATCATAAGATGAATTATGGGCCTTTAACTCTCCAATTTAAACAGAAGAAAATGTAAATGAAGTAACAGGTCATAGGAAATACATACGATGAAAGGAAACAAAGCTCATATCACCACCCTTTAGAATATTTTCATAGAGACTTCGAAATATTCTGCATTTATATTCAATTCAGATTCAAAAAATTTAAAAAATAGAGTCTGATACAACCAAAAGGTGCTCTTGCACTTTTTCCAACATTAATTCATTCAAGTAACCTAGTACTTATACAATTTGATCAAAATAAATGAAACTGAAGAGTTTCAGCTTCCAAAATAGTTTCGACTGATAGTTTCGGTATACGAAACGATTTACAATGATTGACAAAAACCGTTTCAAAATTATGGGCGATTTCTCTGACTGTTCAGTTTCTTTCCCTTCATATGTCTCGCTCTGGTCTTCTATTGGATCTACGTATTTGATGACACTTGGGGATCACTTACTGGCTCCAATGGTATTGCACTTTGTTTTACCCAGCTACACGATTTCCTTCCATTGTGAATCAGAGGGGATTCTGCAATCCATCATCTCTTTAATCAAAATTTCCAAGTTAATGCACATGGTATAGGACATAGTCAGCATGCCGACTTTCACTGTTTTCAACTTATTCAAAATTTCAAAGTTTGTAGCCAAATATTCTACCATACTTGGGCCTTTCAGACTTTCTTCCATGGCTTCAAATTTAGAATTGTCCATTCTGCATTGCATGAGGAGATTATTGTAATCTTCCTGATTGTATAATGAACCTTTTCCATCCCAAAATGATGGGAGGCATTTGATAAAAAATTGTTCATATGCATATTTAAACTCCTATATGTTGTGCTCCATCTGCATAGCTTTGTTTTGGACCGATCTAAGAAGGTTATGTTTGGCGATGATTTTCCTGGCTGAAATGATCAATGCAGTCCTTCCTTTTACCTCGATAGTTTGAACATCGACAGTTGGCAAAAAAAATTGGTAGGTCAATATCATTTTGGGCCCATTCTGAGGGATTTTTGGCTAACACTTCAATAACAACAACACACCTGCTCCGAGCTGTAGAAGCCACACTGTCTTTGTCATTTATAAAATTTAGATAAACCTTGAATTTAGCAGCTTCTGTAGTGATAACATCCCATATGACATGTTTGGCTCCCTGCAATAATGTTTTTCCTTTTAACCTGGTTTTCATCTTTCTCACTCTCTCTTGCAAATCTTGATTATCTCTGTGAAGTTGAGCCATCTTCTCATCTTTCACCTTCATCTCTTGTTTCAAATTTTCTATAACCTCGTTGAGACCTTTGATCTCCCCTGTTTTGATGCTTACATGGGACATAGCTTGGAACAACCCTTCAGTGCTAGATACAACCTCTGAATTAGTAGGTACAAAGACAGTTATATTTGATGTCGTTGTCTGTTCTTGCGACCAATTCTCTTTCTCTTTTTCCAACTGCAACACTTTAGATCTGTAATTGAGTGCCTCTTGTCTGAATGTTTCTTTCTCCTGTTCCAAAGAATTTATTTTTTTTGTTTGTAGATGGTATGTAGGTGACATCTTCAGCCTTTTCTTTAAGCTTTGTATCATATTATCCTTTTCATCCAGAGAATACTTCCCCCCTTGAGGACCTTCAGACTCTAGCCTTTTGACTTGTGTCATCCAGGCTTTGCTATATGCCTTTTCCTATTTCAATTGTCCATATAGTTTGAGTGTATGTGTTGTCAATCTTGCAACCCTCATACTTAAACTCAGATAATCAGAATATATCATATCCCTGACATTTCTATGGAAATTTACTTTGTCAGGGGCACCAATATTTTCATAGTGAATTTTGATCTCAAATACCTTATCATCATCAGCCATTGCTATGTTAAATGTTTTCTTT
>SNQJ01S0073673.1:13423-29129 GCA_010110895.2 Picea sitchensis
AGTGTTGATTATTAATGTAGATTAGAATAGGTTAGAAGTAGTCTAGTTTGTTTTCTCTTTTACAAATAGATTATATTTCTTTTATTCACTCAAATAATGAAATTATGAAGGAATGCATCAGACTCAATTTGGAGCCAGGTTATCAACAAGATATATTCAAGAAGTTTTACTTACCTATTTTCTCTCTTGATTATTTTTTCATCTTATTCATGATCACATTCAATAAACATTACCTTTTAAGTTCTATCTTTAACTTTAAATAATTATGAGGACTTTAATGTAAGACATTTTATATTATGAAGCAAGAATCCTAAGGAGAGTAAAATGGGAAATAATTTGATCTTAGTTACACACAAATTTTAATATTTTAATCTATTATGATGTGTAACTTATTTAATGAGGCTCTTTTGTTTCAATGGATATCATAACTGTACTTTTAGTTTAGCATTTATTTTAGAATTACTTTATGTTGTTTGTTTTCAATAAAATCTTGATCAACAACATTTCATGCAAAAAATAAATCTATCACAATATTTTTATTGTTTTTAAAGTAAGAAGCTATATATTACCTGTCATAATAAAAAAATATAGTAACATCTTGAGAATGAGTTTTGGATGTGTTGAGTTGCCTCGAAGCGAAACCAACTCAGCTTAACACTCTGATTGTAAAAAACAATGATAATTAAACATATTTGCCTGAATCGCCCCATGGGGAAACTGATCCAGTCGATCCAGAAAAAAAGATTATAATATGAACTAGAAAACACCTATCGTCTGACAGACCCACAAAATAGACAATATTAAACTCCAACAGCCTAAATAAAACCTTCCAGAAAAAACTAAAAATTGTCAAAATAAAACAAGCATGTTGACACCTATATGCCTGCTCACTGTCATGGTGTCTGGTGTTTTTGCATGTCTTCAGCTTCCACTGCACGTGTGTCTCGTGTAATATTCCCTAAAAAATAATTAATTATTAAAGTCTAAGTGTACTTGGGAATAAATTTTCGTTTTTGACAAATTAGAATTTGGAAGTTATTTGCCATTTATGGCAAATCCGAATTTGCAATTTGATTATTGTATTAAATTATTTATCACTGTTGTGAAAATCTTTGATTTTCCCAACTAGCTTCTTTGATTGTGACACATGTAAAAGATAAACTTTTTATAAATTAAATACTGCAACACAAATAGAACAACTGGGTTAAAAAACTAACCATGACTCCATGAGTGGGGAACAGATTTGAGTTTCCCCAAGGATGATTTTTACAAGTGGCAAATGAGGGATTTGACCACTAGCAGCCCCTAAAAATCAGGGATTTGTAAAGCTGTGAATTTCCCAAGAAGGGAAGGAAATACCTAGGCACAATATGAATATAAATAAAACATATGGAGGAGGTAGGACACTGCTTAGTATGTTGGAGAAAGGAAACCACTTTCTGTTATGAACATTGTTTAGTGTGATGCAAGGGAATTTCTGATTTGTGGAAGAGAACTGTAGCAAAGGAATATCATTTCAATTCTCCCTTGTGGACTCATGCTTAGGCTAGGGGGTGAATGAAGCAAGTAAACTTGGTTTTTTTGTTCTACAGTTGGGTGGAACGTGGTTGTTCCATTTGTGTCCCAGCATCATTTTTTAGATATGTACCTTTACTTGATTTCTTGTTAATATTTTGTTGATTATTAATTTTTAGGAATGTGATGGGTTATGTGATGTTAGTATGTATATGTGTGTGTGTGTGTGTGTGTGTGTGTGTGTGTGTGTGTGTGTGTGTGTGTGCAGTCACTTGGAAAAAATAATAGAACTATTGTAGGTTGTATAAAGCATGAATAGGGTTGCATATATATAAATGACTGAATGCATACCTATAGGTATTCATATGAAAGAAAATGATAGAACTGTTGTATGCTCATGTATCATTAACTATGGTTATACATCTATGAAAAATTGTGTATACATATCTATGTGCTCATGGAAAAGAAATGATCGAAAAGGTTATATGTTTCTATGGGTTATTAATATATATGCATGTGGTTGTATAGGCCTATATTTGTTCATGTATAAAGAAATTCTCCTATTGATCATTAATTTGAATACAGTTATATTGAATTACAACTTCAAACTGTATAAGCGTAATAAAGAACATATAGAATGTATAATAGTCCACATTTATATTGCATATTTCTTTATGTTTATAACCATAGAAAATAGTGATTCAAGAGTCTACAAATGCATGCTACAGTAGCTATTACATTAACTGAATCATGTTCAAAATGGTTTCAACAACCTGTATATTCAATTGAAAGTAAATTACAAAACAACGGGTGTGTCCATGAAACCATGATTCAATTATTACAATGGAGTGCCCTAGGGTGAGGACCCCATTACCACTAGTAGACAAAATATAAGAATTATTGTTAAATGCCAAGATCAGAACTCGAATACCTTTTCGAGCGAGAATGTTTTCCTTGATATGTTTCCCTCGTTTTGTATAACATGCAACAGAAGAATTTTGGGGTTTAGTAAACTATGCTAGTTTTGATGGAACACAATAATAGACTAGGCTAAGGGTAAACTTAGCTTGAGTTTTCCATTTTAGATCATTGGATATCATTACTTCGATTCTTTGGTTATTCTCTGATGTTAGAAAACTGGTTACCCCGAGGCACTCACGCCCGAAGTGACATACTTGATGACGCCACTACTATTTTTTGCATTGGCCAAATGACTGCCATGTGTCACTTAGACACACATATTACATGCACCTGAAATGCCTTTCCTTATTGACACTTGTCATCATCTATTTGTGCCACATGTCCTCGTTGATGTGGTCTGCTAACGTAGATATCCTGTCATGGCTGAATGCCTATGGAAAACCACATGTTTTTTTTGGATTTGTCATTTTTTTTAAACACGTAATTGCAGGGCCATCAAAGGTGGTTTGGAGCCACAACGCTTTTGAGCCCGCAATTCACCACCCTTCGCAACATAGCCCTTTCAATTTACCATGGTTTTAATTGCGAGACCGCTCCAGAAATTTAACATCCAAGTATTTTACATCCCTACAATGAAGTATGGTCATCGATCGTACCATAATCTGATATCAACGGTCCTCTTTTACTCTAGGTGTTTTCCCTGTCTTACCTGCTACAAGGATCAAATATTCTTGTTGATTTGAGATCAATGGTCCAGGTTTTACTTTGGGACTTCAAGAGTTTAGGATTCGGGATTTTAGGAGTGTTATTATTGTAAATATATCGAAGGGTTAAGTCATCGAAGTGAAATATGTACCTCCACTTGTCCTCACCGATGGACGGTTCATATTTTACTTCGGGACTTCGGGAGTTTAGGCTTCGGGATTTTAGGAGTTTAATGCTTGTAAATACCCTGAAGTGTTAATTCACTGAAGTCAAAGATCTACCTCCACGTGTCCTTGCCGATGGATGGTCCAGATTTTACTTCAGGACTTTGGGAGTTTAGGCTTCAGGAGTTTAGGAGTGTTATGCTTGTAAATCTCCCGAAGGGTTAAGTCACTGAAGTGAAATATCTACCTCGACATGTCCTCATCGATGGATGGTCTAGAGTTTACTTCAGAACTTTAGGAATTTAGGGTTTGGGAGTTTAGGAGTGTTGTTCTTGTAAATTTCCTGTAGTGTTAGTCTCCGAAGTGAAATATATGCCTCCACATGTCCTCGTTGATGGAAGACTGAGATCAACTTTGGGAGTTCAGGCTTCAACCTTTTCAATGATTAGTTCTGACAATCCTTTGAAGTGTTAAGTCTCTGAAGTGAAGGATCTGCCTCCACGTGTCCTTGTTGATGGACGACCTAGATTCCACTTTGGAACTTCGGGTGTTCAAGCTTTGGGATTTTATGAGTGTTGTTCTTGTAAACCTCCCGAAGTGTTAAGTCACCAAAGTGAAAGATATACCTCTGCGTTCCCTCATTGATGGATGGTCCATATTTCACTTCGGGACTTCAGGTGTTCGAGCTTCGGGAGTTTATGAGTGTTGTGCCTATAAATCTCCCGAAGTGTTAAGTCTATGAAGTGAAGGATATGCCTCCATGTGTCCTCGATGAGGGATGGTCCAGTTTTCACTTTGGAAATTTGGGTGTTCGGGCTTCGAAAGTTTATGAGTGTTGTGTTGGGAATATTCTGGGATAGTACTGACTCGGTTGACATGTCAGGCTCTTGGGGATTCTATCTGGTAGTTAATTTGTGCGCGACTTCGACTCTCTGAACACACAAAAACCATCGATTTGGGTGCTTGTTGGTTTCTTCACTGTTGTTTTTGTTAATCGGTCTGTTCCTACGATCTGAGTCCAAAATGGAGTATTCTGGTTGTTACGTATGCACTTGGTTTTTCTCTGTACATACAACCCACTCGATCGACCTACTGCAAGCTCAATTAAAGGAAAACAATATGACCGATAAAATTGAACCTAAGGTTGTGATATATAATCCAATAAAAGACACTATAATGAAATATAATAGTCAGATATAAGCAAAATGTGAATATCAAATAGAGATTTCATGTTGTCTTGATATTTCTGAAGTTTCTCATCCACTTCGGCCCTGTTCTGTTGTACTTCAATTAACTGGTTTATTCTTCAGGTAACATCGTTAGGTTCTTCCTTTGAGTCTTTCCAGAGCTTCATTACAGGAAAAGCAAGATTTATGGGGAGGACTACATAGGTACCATGTACCATTTGGAAAGGAGACATTCTGATTGATTTATTAGTTCTTATTCGATTTTCCCACAAAGCATATTGCAAATGAACGTGTCATGATTTCCTGCTTTCAGTCAACACCTTTTTTATTATGGTGATTAAGCTCTTATTCGATGATTCAACTAATCTGTTTCCTTGAGGATAGTAGGTTTTTGAATGTCCTAGTACAATATTGTACTTTTGAAAAAAAATTACCATCATCATGGATTTGAAGGCCTGGGCATTATCTGTAACTATTTTTCGAGGAAAACCAAATCTAGATAAAATGTTTTCTTCCAAGAAATAGATCACCACTGAGTCTGTAGCATTTCATGTCAGAATGGATTCTACGCATTTGGTGAAATAGTCTGCGGCGGTTAATATCCATTTATGTTGTGCACTTGAATGTGGATGGATTTCTCCAATGAAATCCAAACCCCATTTTTGAAACAGAGCTTTTGTTTTGACTGGGGTCAAGGGTAGTGCGAGAAGCTTTTTTTTACCTGAGAATAATTAGCAAGAATTACAGGCCCTGACTTTAGTGTTCACGTATGTAAATAACTTCGGCCAATAGTATCCAACTCTCAAGATTTTATAGGTTGTTTCCCTCCAGGCATGGTGTCCTCCACACACCCCTTCATGAAACTCATTTATAACATTTTTTGTTTCGGATTCTATCAGGCACCTTAGTAAAAAAC
The DNA here is from genome assembly GCA_010110895.2 of Picea sitchensis. NCBI lineage: Eukaryota > Viridiplantae > Streptophyta > Pinopsida > Pinales > Pinaceae > Picea > Picea sitchensis. Next base: position 18,832 of record SNQJ01S0073673.1, read on the forward strand.
CCAGTGGATATTTCCAATACAGTTGACTGTCAACGATGCAATATTTTACTGTGTGAAACTTCAATGTTCTCGCATTAGAAGGAGGCATATCACTTGGGAACTGGAGAGTTAGGAGATATGAAAATATGTTGCCGTACCAAGCAGAGGAAGAAATTTTTTCTTGGATCTTAGTTGTAGGCGTTTGATCATCAAATTCTTCTATGTCTGGAAGTTTTCTATAAGCTTGCAGATGATTTATTTCGAGTGCCTTGAAATTCGATTCGGCTAACAGCTTAGTCAGGCCTTGACCTTTGAATAGTTTAGTTGGTTTGACCTCAATATCAAATTCCTTAATCTTGGCTAGCCATTGGCCCCTCTTTCTGTCACTATTTGGTTGAACTAATATATCTTTAACATAGCCGATTGGTATGTAGGCAATTATTTTGGAATGTAGCACGTAAGTATTGAAAGATTTGAGAGATTTCACCATTGCGTATGCCTATTTTTCCAGTATATCATATTTTAACTCTGCGTCTATGAGGATTTTACTGAAGAATTCTATCGTTTGTTCAAACCCTTCCTCATTCTTCTATAAGAGCATGACCACAATCACATGTTCAGATGCGAATGAAAAGATCAAGAACTCTTTCAGGTAGATTGGGTTGTCCAGCACCAGTACTTCTCCTATTACCTTCTTGATGCGTTTGAAATATTCTTTAGCCTCGTTTGTCCATTTGAACTCATTGTCCTTTTTTAACATATCTGAAATCAATTTAACAATTTTAATGAAATTCAGAATGAATCTTCTTAAAAAAATTATATTTCCTAGAAAAGACTGAATTTCCTTTCTGTTTCTAGGAATATTTATCATATCTATGGCTTCAACCCTTTTTGGATCAATATTGATTCCTTCCCTAGATACTATATGGCCCAAGATTTTACCTTCCTGCATTGCAAAATGACATTTCTTGGGATTTAGGGACAAACCGAATTTTTGACATTTCTCAAACGTTTGTTTGAGGTGTATCAAGTGCTTTGCGTTAGAGTTAGAAAAAATAGTTAAATCATCAATATAAATCATGAAAAACTTATCTCTTTCACTGACAAAGGCTATGTCCATTTCTCGTTGAGAGGTGGCCCCACAATTCATCAGATCAAAGGGCATTTCTTCATACATGAAAGTACCCCATGGAGTGGTAAATGAGGTTTTTTCCTTGTCATCTTCGTTGACCGCAATTTGATTGTAACCTGAAAAACCATCAATCATGGACATATGGTTAGCCCAGACCACTTTTTACATAATGTGATCCATCTTAGGAAGAAGATAATTGTCTTTAAGAGATGATTTGTTTAGGTTTCTTAAATCTACATAGAGTCTGGTTTTGTCGTTCTTTTTTCTAACTAGAACTAAATTAGCCACCCACTTGGAATATCTGAGTGGAGCAATAACTTTTTCATCCAGGAACTTTTTTACTTCTCTTTCTATTACAGGCAAGAGTACCAGGTTTATCTGTCTGAGCTTCTGCCTGAAAGGTTTAATGCTCGGTTTCAAAGGGATTTTATGCTCGATGATTGTGGTATCATAAGTTTTCAATTCATCGTAAGACCAGGCGAATACATATTTGTATTGCTTGAGTAACTCAACATATTTACTTTTCATTTTTGGTGAAGGTATTTAGAAATTTTGACCAGTTTGGGGTTTTCCTTAGTGCCTATGTCACAATATTCAAGATCTTCGGGCTGAGTTTTCAAGGTAGACTTCAAAGGTATATCATCCTTATCAAATAATCTCTCTAACAGAATTAGAACCTTAGGAATTTGATTTTTTTTTAACACCAACATGCGGTGGATAGCGATCTTATCTTGGAACTTCTGAGGATATTATCCTTCGTGCATGATCCAAGTAGTGTCATTTTGATTTTCCTAGTCAATGTGTGTTTTGGAAAATTCATCCACCATTTCTAGAAACTGCTTGATCTATTAATCGTCTTCAAAAACCTTCCATTGTTCAACATTATTTGGTATGGAAGGCATGTGCCTCATTTCTATGTGGTATTTTATCTTCAAGAATGTAGGTGGCATAAAAGTAGCAGCTAATTTTGCTAGGGATTCAGCTTGTTGATTTTCTGCCTTTGGAATATGATGAATATTGAATGATGAGAAAAAAATTTCGATCAAATCCCAGGAACAGTTCCTGTATGACCTTAGACTTGTATGTTTGTATTGATACTGTTGCCTTATTTATTTTACAATTAATTATGCATCACCGTAAACTATTATATTTTCAATTTTCAACTTTCGGGCGGCCTCCAATCCTAATATTAGAGCCTCATATTCGCATATGTTATTGGTATAGTAAATGTCCCACTATAACCTGTATGAGAAAGGAATTATAAATTCATCTCCATGTGCCACAAACAACACTCCGGCTCCGGATCCTTCCCAAGATGAAGCACCGTCAAAAAACATTTTCCAGACCCCTATGCTATTTACATTTTTGTTTATTTTTTCGATTTTTTTGTTTTCTTTTTCTGAATCATTTTCTTCTATACTATTTTCTTTTGTACAAATTTCTTATGTACATTCATCAAAACCATCATCAATTGATAATATACAGTTTCCTAAATCTTGATCTGCGACATAAACCGGATAATTATTAGGGTTTTTTGGGTCACTTACAGTATATGCCAATCTTGTCTCTCTATATAGACGGGTGAAATTTCCACCAAAGATCAGGATTGTAGCATACGTCATGTCTAATTGAAGCGATCCTCCAATTTTGGCACCCCAAGACCTAGATAAAAACATGTCGTATTTCGCAGGAACATCAATAATGACTACATCCATGAGAATACTCTTCACAGGGATATGTGCAAGATTAACCACTAAATATTTTATCATACCAAGACATTTAAATTTTATTGAATCAAAAGAATACAGATCTTGGTATGGTCTGGTCACCTTGAGACCTAGTTTTTTCCATAATAAATTTTGGCATTAAATTGTGGGAGGCTCTAGAATCCAACATACATTTATGGAGTAGGTGATCATGCACAGTCAATGTAATGTAAAAAGGAGCATCCGGATCTTTAGAATTTTAGATATGTAGACCAAACATTATAATAGGTCTATCATCTTCTAAATTAATAGTATCCGCATGAATTTCAGTATCTGAGAAATTTATCATTTTTTCAATTTGTTTCCTATATGTCGGATTTTTTGCTAACTCAACCAGGGGCACAAGAATTTTGATTTTATTAATTTTGTTTTCCAGATTGAAACTTCCGATTGTCTTTTCAGCCTCTCTGGTTGGGATATTTGTTTCTCTTTTTCTTTTCTATTGGTTTTCATTTATTTGGTTTCAACTGTCATTGTTTTGGCTGCTTGTGTTTCAACTATTTTTGTTTTAGCAACTTGCATTTCAACTTTTTTTGTTTTAGCAGCTTGCATTTCAATTGTTTGAGCTGCCTCATTTGTTTTATTTCTTGACAAGATATTTCTTGGTGAGGCAGTTGTATAATTTTTATCTCTAGGCCTTAAAATATATTTTTGTTGCAGCTCGGCCATTATAGAATCGACTATTCCTTGATAATCAGATTCAACCATATTATTTATACTTACCTCGTTTCCAAACAATGTTTCTTGATCTAAATACCTTTCATAATTCTATCTAGTTAGGTGAAGTTCTTGGTCATTGTCATTGAGGTTGTCTATATCTTCCTCTAACCCCTCAAAGTCTAGTGCATCATCACTTTGCATAAAAAAATTTGTTTTAAAAGGAGCTTTGATTTTTTGATCCTCATTTTTTACTAGTCTCTACTGGATCAGGGGATTTGGATTCCTTTTAAAATCTCTCATAGAAAAAGGATCAGGTTTGGCCTGATCTAATTCCATTATAGAGATTTTGTTCGATAACTCTTTAATTATTTTAGCCATGTCATCCATTTTGTTCTCCACGAACTTCCTAGATCCAGAAATTGTATCTTGTTCCTTGAAGCGCTTAGTTTCTTTGGCTCTTGTTTTGACCTTCACTTTCATATTACTAGATTCCATCATGTTTGATTCAATTTCGATGGTGTTGTCTTGCATTCTGGTGAGATCAACCAATATCCTTTCCCTCAAAAGTAAGGCGAAGTCAGGCTCGAAATCTCCTGCGAAAGTCACCTTAATTGGGGGTTGAGAGGGTTTGAACTCTACTAGAATCTTATGATAGAGTTTATTAAACCTTTGGTTGAATTCCAGGACTGACTCAGAATTCTTATTCTTCAGAGCCTGAAATTTCGTCAGATAGTACAAATGATCTTTTTTCTCTTCCCACTGCTTGAAAAAGGTGTTTTATAGCGCGTCATAAGATGCTATAGAACCTACAGGGAGCCCTCTAAAATAGAGTCTTACTTGACCCTCAAAAGTTTGCACCAAAATTATTCAATAAACATCCTCATGCTCAATGCCGAGGATATCAACGAATTGGTCAAAAAACTTTATGTGCTCTGTAGCAGTCAAATTCCCTTCTCCCATGAATTTTGGCAAGTTCTTCATATAATTTTCTAGTAAATCATGAAGGACATGGGAAAGGACTAAAGTAGCGTATCTGGCCACCAATTTGGAAAACATCCTAGGAGGCAGAGGTGGTGGTCCTTGACCGCCTCCAACGCCACCTCCTCCAACTGCAACCATTTGATGCTGAGGGGATGAACTTCAGGAGTTAAAGAGAGGGTTCTCATAAACTTGCAGTGACCCTTCACTTACCTCAGGATGAGAAGAATGAGTTTCGGGAAACAGACCATTAGGAGATGAAAAGTTTGGAAAAGGGGGAAAAGGGAAATTAGGGTTGGTTTCTTCAGACTTACATGATATATAAATAGGAGAGCCAACAGGAGTTGAGTCAGGGTACGAGATATACTCCTCAGAGTTTCATGGAATAGAAACCTTTACTTCGGGGATAGATGAAATATCTAATAAGTATCAAAAGAGATCCTTTACCTTTACTAGTAGAGGGCGAAGTCGAATCGGTCTCAACTTTTACCTCAGGTAAAACTTGTTCAGAGTTTATGATTTCGGTTTCAAGTTTATCAGTTGATGTGTCTCCGAAGTGGCTTTGTGTGTAACCTTCTTGTGATATTGACTGTTCATGTGGAACCTTAGCATTAATTTGCACATATTTGGGTTGGTAGACCTTACTTGTGGATGCAGCAGTCTTCTTGAGGTATCCCCTTGATTTTAATATCTTTTTAGGATCAACTACATGCGTAGTTTGTTGATCATCTGGGTTCTTCCTAGTATTATTTCTACCGAATGCCATTTTATCTATAATGGAGTCGCCAAGTGAAATATAAAAGATTTAATACAGTATTCAATCCTTGTTCACTATCAAAGACATAATATTACCTTGTCATTTCTCCCAGGGGAAGATAACTTTGTTTCTCCGTCCCCGACAATGACGTCAAAAAGATGTTGTTCCTGAGATTACCCTTAAGGATCAGAAGAGTAATGTCAAGGCATAATAAATATAAAGGGATGTTTTTTAAAGGTTCTTTTTCTTCCATTAGTTTTATAATAATTTATCCTCAAATGAAAATAATAACAGAATAGGATAGAGGCCGTAATTTGTCATCTGAGTCGATTTGTAGAATCAAGTGATATGAGGGAGATTTACAAAACTGTTAAACAAAATGAGACATCAATGCATGATGAATCTTACCTTGTTCACAGTAGAATAAATAAAATCATGCACCCTTGTAAGGATATGAGGTACAATAGTCCAAGTAGCTACAGGTCTTATATTTACTTATACTAAACACAGAGGAAAAATTGTTTTCTTATCAAACAACTGATAAAATGTGACTATAGTAGTAGTAGTACTAAATTGAAATCACTTTCTTATCAAGGAATAACATAAGGGAAACAAGAAATATGGAATAAAAGAAGAGAACATAACTCAAAAACCACAAAAATTGGAATCCCTATCCGCACTTGTATTAATTCTAACAAAAGGAGAGTATTTTCTTATTACATCTGGCAAGAAGCAACCCTTTTTCAATCTTCAAACTATGCATTTATACAAAATGACCTCAACCCTAGGCAGTTGAGATTATCATAATTCAAAAACAATAAAAATTACAATATGTGAAATTTGAAACGTTTCACTTGCATCTTTTCTATCTCTTTTCTTGCTGGCAGAGATGTTTCTTATTCTTGTAATCCATCTCAGAAAATAGTTGGTCCCTAATCATGACTTTTGTAAAAGGAGTACACACTAGGTATCATTTGTTCCCAGATGTGCTGGATTTTCCTTTCTCAATGCTTTGAATGCATCTACCCACTAACCGTACCACCAGCCTGGAAGGATCTATTGTATTATTTGCCTCAAAAGTGTATAATTTATTCTCTATGTGTGGAAGCCTATCTTCCATCCTCCTGGCTTATAGATTTATAGATTGTAGTTGTAGGCTAGGATTGACTATCCATTTGTTTACCTGAGTAAGGTCAACCTGTTTCAACTATCGGATTTTGGCCTGAGCTTCTTCCATATTTGTCTTGGAAGTGCTTTGATATTTTTAATATCAATTTTCCCCAGGGATTTAGAGATACTATCTATTTCAATGCCCAACGATTCTTTGTGGAGTGAGGAACAAGATTCTTCACAATCTTTCTTCACTTCCTTGGATAATCTCTTACTTTCGACTATATTAGCCTCCCATGTTTTAAGTATTATGTCACCTCGAGTTTGTTCTGAAAGGGAAAATATAGTGACATGGCTACTTCCTCCTTTACTGAAGATAAAACGACCTCTTGGATTGCCAATCTAGCTGCAGTGGCCTCTCTCTCCTTTATGAAAATATTGTTTAAAGAATGGTACGCTGATCGATAATAATTCTGAATAGTTGATATTCTAATAAAAAAGTTTTGTTGGAATGATTCCAACTTCTCCTGCACTCCTAATTCTTGGGCTACAAAAGTTGATATATTTACTGCTTCATTCTTGGTCAAGTTTAATTTAGCTTGTAATTGTCTAACCAAATCCCCCTGTTGAGTGGCAAGTTCTTTGTTTGCTTGAGAATTTCTATGCATCTCATCAAGGATTCTCTTGAGCTATTGAATTTCCTTCCTATCGTAGGCTCTGATCTGCTCAAAAAAATTATTCATCTCACTTCTGACATTTTTCTCTACAATATTTACTTGGCTTTGCAACTGGCTCACCAACAGATCCTTCTTCTTCAATTGTTTCTTTAGGTTTCCAACTGAGTACCGATTTGTTGTGGAAAAAGATCCCAATGAGCCTGCCACTTCCATAGCGAACTCTGCTTCTTCTAAGGCCTAACCGTCATATAATACTTTGTGTCTCTTGACAGTCCCACCCTCCCTTTGATGAGTTTCCCTTTTCACAACAACTCTCCTCTTTTTTTTGAAGAAGATGTCGGACGGGGGTATCTGTTCCACCAAAATAGGTGTAAGATCTTCTATGAATATCTATTCAGCACTCAGATTCCCTCTATTGGACTATAAAAGTGTGATAGATTGGATAAGGCTTCCTATCTCAGTAGATGGTTGTTTCCCGGTTGTTTCAGTGGCTGATTTTCCTGGTGTAGATGATGGTTTTTCTTCTCCCTTTTTTATCGAGGCCTTAGCCTGAGTTTTAGTCTGATCATCTGGTGGGTTTTTCAATGCGGCATCCCATTTCTGGGTCACAACCTCAGTTTTTTCCAAATGTTCTCGAACATCCTGTCCACCGAATCTCCCCGCTTCTAAAATCTAAGTCTCAAATTTTTGTGTAGTTGGAGGTGTTGGGGTTTCTTTATGCAAGACTTTAGGAAGGCAATTCCTTCTGTGCCTTTGAAAATTATGAAACTCTGCTAATTTTTCTAGAGCTAGAGTTTGGACTCGGCTTAAGAATTACTGATAAGACCTTACCCCTTGGAATATCTCATCCTATGGGGAATATTCATGATCATATATTTTTAAATTGGAAAGAGCCATGTGATTTCCCATGATCCTCTGAGGATCATTTTTCTTGAATTCAATATTGACCAGCTTGATGTTTTCCAGGGCTGCAGCCTCTACTTCAAGTAGCCAAAATCTAACAGTGTGAACCTACCAAACTGCAAAGGAAAATTGGGCCATACCTTTTTTTGCACTGCTTTAAGTTGCTTACTAATTCCCCCTAGCATAGTTTGATGTGTTACTTTGTGGCACACCAAACGATCTAGTAAGAAATTCAGAAAGGCATGTGGAGGAATAGAACAACCAAAAACCCTAATGTAAGAAAAATGCTCTTCGATGTACCAATCCACTATCTTCCCCAGGTTGGTCACTATTTTTTCTGAAATCCTAGGGGGTGGGAATCCATATATGGAAATATGCATCGACACCACCACATAATTGGAGATTTCATAGAAGAAATGTCTCTCTTTATCCTCCCATATCTTTGAATGATAAAAACGTATTGGCTCAACACTAGTTGGTGTCTAGCTCCAGCCCATCAAAGGAAATGGTGTCATAAAACAAACGACATCCATGATGTATGACGACATGAAAAATGGGGTAGGTTGTCCCTTGGATCCTAATGAATGATATTCCATGATCTCCCTAACCAAATTGTTAGATAATATCTTGGCCCAATCGAAGGAATACCCCTCTTTCACTGTATGCATAATTGGTACCCATGGTAGGAAGAAATGGGAAGTGTTTTCCTTCCCGTAAAGTCTACACATCATCATGGCTATATAAATCATGTGAGGCCCTAAAGAGGAAACAACATATATGCCATGGTTGTCTACTCTAAACTTCTTGGGACGTGGGCACCAATCTTTGATCAAATCGGGCAAGTTCTTGCAATATTTTGCACATTCTCTTTTGTCAAAATCCATTAAGAAAGTGGCATTATAAATGTAATTAGGAATCGGGGATAGTTTGTACATCACCTGGAAATGTTCTGGTCAGAAAGAACCAACCATGATTTTTTGCAAATTACAGTTGGTTCTAGTCGAGAGGTCGACATTCTCCAATTCCCAACCAATCATATCGTTATAAGGCATGAGCCTGGGCTATGTTGCTATTTTATGTAGCTTTGATTGAACTACAGTTTTATATTTGGTAGCCTGGGTCTCAATCTCCTCATTTTCTGAATCATTTAGGCAGTGTATCAATTCATACTATAGAATATAGAATACTTGGGTCCAGGTTTTCATGGTGTCCTGGCTTCTGGGTGAAGTATCTGAAATGATGTCTGTGTTTGGGTTAGACCTTTCACCAGACGCTTTAGCTATTTTCCATGGAGCCATGGTATCATGAGCTCAACACTCTATTTCATGTCACAGGGAATACACAAACTTCTTATCTCGAAAACATGTTGTTCTATGAAAACGCAAGATGAAATTCAAACTTCAATATCCTTTTCCCTTAATTTCATCGATTTCATAAATATCTCTACTGACGAAGTATTAAATTTCCTTAATGAAAAAGATTTAGGTGGTGATGCGAGATATTATTTTGAATGATAACCATAGATCGGTTATTAATGTCATTTATTCCTATTGGTTCGTGATTAGAAGTTTGACAAATAACATTTGAATTTTCCTGAGTTATGATTCAGTGAAAAATTAATCACAAGATAATGTTCATTAATGCATTAGTTAATCACACTTATCATTAAGTATATTTCAGAGTTTCGAACCTTGGGATATCCTATAGTAGTTCAAGATATGAATTCCGAAACATAAAATCACGAAGTGATTAATCAATTTTAATCATGTTTAACTCTTTAAATAATCATGTTTAAACTCAAGTATTTCGGGGTTTCGGAGCTCGGGATATTAATAGTTGCTCGAGGTAGGATCCTAGAAATGCGAAATTGCGAAAAGATTAATTAATTGATAATCATTTTTAATCATTAATTAACCCTTCTTAATGCTTAAGACATTTCGGGAGTTTGGAATTCATAAATTGGGGATATGATAGATGGAGAAGGCCAGAAATCCGAAATCGTGAAACTATTAATTGATTTTCTAATTGGGTTTTAGTTTATTTTTAGTTATTTATCACTTCATGTAAAATTTTGACAGGTCAATTTATGGAAAGACGTGTTAGTTATTAGGAGGTATACGTGTGTGGTGACTAGGATATGTTGGACATTTTTCACGTATCAGGGTTTTAAAAGAGCGACATGTTAACACACCTGAAACTCTAAAATATGAAATCGCAAATCCAATTTCTAGAGGTTTTGGCCTTTTTAACGTTCAGGTGGCTCCAAACGTTTTGGAAAAGGGGAAGCGTTCGATCAATGGGAGAGATCAATCGACAACGGACCTTGTGCATGCTCT
>SNQJ01S0073674.1:19316-45742 GCA_010110895.2 Picea sitchensis
CTCAAAACTATTTCTAATTCATGAAAGGAAATCTATTTAATTGAAAGCAAGAAAGACTAGCAACTAACCTTTAATCTATGATAAGAAAATTGTTCTCTAACCTATCAAAGCAAAAGACTATCTATCCTACAACAACAATAAAACTATTTCCTAAGCTATGAAAGAAAGAAACTATATCTTCTGAGCTATGAAAGAAGGAAAACTATCTCTTTTAATCTATGAAAGCAAGAAAACTATTTTTTTAACCTATGAAAACAAGAAAACTATCTTTTAACCTATGACAATTCAAATATAATGTTGGTGGTTGTGTGAATGTCTTCTGTGTCGAATGATATCTCGATGGCACTTGACAACAAAGGACAATTCAAGTGGTATAAGCTCAATATTGATCTCAATAGAAAAGTGAAAGGTATGGATTAAACAATCCAATGAGAATTTAGCCATGACATAAACAATCGTCAATTACCTTGCATATTCATTTATTAACCATCAACAATATAACGAGATCATCATTGTACTTCTATACTACGTAAGCAAAACTAGATTCAACCATTAACTAAGAAATATAATTGCAATTTAATTCTAGAAATAAAATTACATAAATTGAAAACTATGCTATATCTACTCTAACAATTCAAACCATGCTAAGAAAGGAAATTACATAAATTGAAACTATGCTACATCTATTCTTAACAATTCAAAGTTCAAACTACAATAAGAAAATGCTTAAAAACAGAAATTAAAACATGACATTAAAAAGTAAAATAACAACTACATTAATCAACAACTAGCTAAGCCAATTCTACTTAAAAATGAAATAAGCAAGCTATGATTAAAAACTGAAATTGATCCTATCCATCCATCAAATCCTTGTCGAAGAAAGCTCAAATAAAAACTTTGTTCTATTCTAATTAAAACTCTGTTTTAAACTTGATTCTAAAGTCATAAATAAAAACATAATCTAATATCTAACTACACATGGGGTTAGTCTAGGGATCTGTAGATCTGTTCTTAACTACAAGATTAATGCATGCTAACACAATTCATCATACTAACTTGCAAAAGAGAGACAAAGCAATTAAATTATAACAACAAACTAATTAACATAATAAAAATGCATGTACAGGAAAATCAAGAGAACAACTAAACTATGAAATGCTTAAACAAACACAAAGACAGTTACCAGACTGCTAGTGTGCCCCCCAGCACGTCGTGGTCACTTTCTAAAAGCACACCACGCACTCAACAAGATGAATTCACCATAAAAACTCAAAAACACAGTTCTTGTATAATCTGGCAATGTAAAATGGAAAAACAGAGTAAAAACATATTTTTTTCTATCACACTGATGTATCTGATGCTTAACAACTATCTGACCACCTCGGTGGTATTTATAGTGTTTACAGACCAAGTTTTCGACCACAAGAGGGTCGAGCCACTTCTAAATTCAGCAATTTGCATTAAATGATGCCCTAACTGATAAAACAGAGTGAGCCAATAATCGCTCAGCTGAACAACCAAAACTGAGTTATCAGGAGCTCAGTAGTTGGAGGGGGCAAGCATGAACAAAACCCATGTTCCCGATTCACCCATCACTGGCCGCCAATACCATAACCGCCAAGTCACCTTTCGTTTTTGCGTAAAACACAGTGTTGGACGCAGTGTCGGATCGGCTACTGGACCGAGTGTTGGAAGGAGTACCGGACTAAGTGCCGGAAGTAGAAACATGGTGTGTTTTTTCCCTGTAACACCAGAAAAACGTGAATTAGCTCTTGGTAATCATAAAACGTGATGAATTATACCCAATAATGACATTAAACATGAATCACACGTACCTAGTGGAGATCATACCGTTTTAACATAAAATTCTTCAAAAAGCTCCTTCAAAATATGAAAAACACATATGTACATGCGGAAAAAGTGTATAATAATCGTCATAAAAGTGATCATATCTCGGGCCCAACAACTACACCATAAAGGATGCCAAGAGGTCCCTTGATGGAATTTTAAGAACTTTATACTCATTTTTCATGATTTTTCACAAGGAATACAATGATGAATCTTGTTTCTGCATTTGAGCAATGTGTAAAAAGGTCATTGTAAAACACAATAATTTGAGCATTAATAAAGATGTATCTATTGGAAGTGGACCCATAGACGTAGCCCAAATTTGGCGAACTCTGTTATCAAACTTGTGTATGTGATGTCATCAATGTTGTTCATTTTTATGCTCAGTTATTTTCAAGTTATTTATCATTAAAGTGTGTATTGTTAGATAAGTTTTTCACATGTAAAATTGCAATCAATCAAGTGATCATTATTATTTCAAAGATCAAGTAGATTTTTATGTGTATTTAAAATAATCAACATCTAAGGATTTTTCGAATCAAGCTAGTATCATAGAAAGGTTTGACAAGTGTTTGGAAGTGAATGCTTACAAGAGCCAAACTCAAACTTGGTAAAGGAGAGCTTGAAGGTTATAAGTCTGAGATTAAAACAAGACTTCATAAGCATAAGATGGCTTCCGAAGGGAAGGAAGGAGAAGATCCTCCCATGAGTCCAAAATAAATTATGGATACACTACACTCAATGAGAGAGATAATATATGATTTGCAACAAAGAATTCAAAAGACCGTAAGTGGAGATTCTTAGATAAAAGGAGAAGGAGGAGATGAAGGTGGGGGATCTTTAGAGCCCCCTTCACCATCCTCATCATCATCTTCTTCTGAATCAAGTGAACATTATTCTCATCGAAATAAGTCCCCTAACAAGTCTGATCATAATATTCCTTTATTGAATTTGGATGTCAAGTTCGAATTGCCGACCTATGATGGAGAATTGAATGTTGAGACAATTGGATCAAGCAAATAGAGGTATATTGCAGGGTTCAAAATATTGTTGAAGAAGCTGGAAGGATACAATTAGTTTCTCTTCGACTAAGTGGCACAACCTTAATTTGGTGGGAGAGTAATATGCAAGTTGATCTTGTTCAAAAGGGTAAAGTCATCTCTTCTTGGGATAAGTTTACTAATGATATAAGAAAACAATTCTATCCACTATCACATATGCAAACGACAATGATAGAATGGCAGCATCTAAGATATGTTAAAGGCTAGAATATTCAAGCATACACACATGAATTAAAAAATAAGGCATTATCCTTAGGGATTATATTGTATACCCATAAAACTCTTCTGAAGTATATGGGTGGCATGCACTCATATCTTCTTCATACTATTTTAATGTTTAACCCTACTAACATTGATAAGGTACCCATACAAGCTATGCATATAGAGGCTAGTAAGGGTAAGGATGCAAGCGAAGATAAGAAGCCATATAAGTTTGAAAAGAAACTGAAAGGTAAATGGAAGAGTAAGAAATAAGCTACAGTAAAGCAAGTTGAGGAAAGACCTACATGTTCCCATTGTAAGAAAAAGGGTCATGAGGAATCACAGTGTTGGAAGATGCATCCAAAATTATGACCGAAGAAGTTCAAGGATAAAGGGAAGCAAAATATTGATGCATCAGCTCATCAGGATCTAGGGTCATATTCTTGGGATGAATGTAAGATCATTCCAATAGGAAGTAAAGGTATATCAACTATAAATTCTAATTCTTCAGTTCAATCCACTAAATTGGAAAGTGATACTGATCAAAAGAAGAGAAGCGATCTTTTCCATGTCAAAGTTATAGTCAAGCATATAAAGGTAGATACTTTATTTGAAAGTAGATCTCAAGTTAACTTAATATCTGAAGAAATTTTTAAGAATTTGAGTTCGAAGACGACACCTCACAAAAATCCATATCTACTAGGATGGGTGTGCGAAGATGGTAAGTTGCAAGTGACAAAACATTGTAAGGTCATAGTTGCAATTACAACTAAATTATTTGACGAGGTTGAGTTAGATGTTGTGTTTCTTGACATTTGTGGAATTTTCTTGGTTATTCCATATCTATTTGACAAGATTCTCTCTTCAATTATAATTCAGGCTTATTTTCCTGAAGATGGATCCTGATATGGATCTGAAACATCGACAATCCATTAGAAACACAATGGTTTTTCCGAACATTGATGAAAAAAAAATATCATCTTTTCAAGGATGGGGTTGAATATATTGTCAAAGCTCATCATATCAAGACTAATGTTTCTTTAGTGAGCAAAGCTCATCATATCAAGACTAATGTTTATTTAGTGAGCATAAGGAAAATGAAGAGACTCATGATACTGACGAAATATTTTGTTTCATTATAGTGAAAAAAGAGAGGAATATTATAACACATGCTTTTAACAAATTGTGATCCAGATCAAAAACATGATTTGGTAAATATCACATCTAACTATGATAAGTTATTTCGTGAAGCCATGTGGTTGCCTCCTAAAATGGAGGTTGAATATGAAATATATTTGTAGTAGGATTATCCTCTTACAAATATTGGAATGTATAGGTTATCAATGATCGAGAATGAATAAATAAAGAAATGTACTTCGTGCTGCCGATAAAAGGAATCATCGTGCCAAGCTCCTTCCATGTGGTATTCCCATTGTATTAGTTCCACAAATATGGAACGTTGAGGATGTGTATTGACTTCCGAACCTTGGAAAATATTATGGTAAAGAATCGTTACCATCTTCCTAGAATCGATGATCTATCTGGACACTAAAAGAATGTTTTTCATTTCCTTACCTGTTGGATTTGAGAAGTGGTTACCGTTGGTCACCTCTCATAATTGCTTAATTAATTTCAAACAACCAAGGAAACATAAATTATCAACCCGTGGAAGCATTTTGTTTCAAAGATAGTCAGCACTATATATGCTCAATTCCAAAAGTACTTAGTGTTGTAGTAAAGAAATCATTCTATCTAACTTGTTTAAATGAACCGGAGTTCTCAATTGTATCACGTAGAGTTAGGATCTCCCTATTGCAATTCTTTAGTTCAAATTAAGAATCCCGATTACATTTTAAAAAATAACATTGCAATGGGTAAGAACAACTATCTTGTAATCGAGAACAGGACCCTCTCAAAACGTAGACTCCGCGACTAACACTCTTCATGGCTAATAATGCGTAAAACAATAAGCTCTATCTAACAGAGAACAAAGCATCTTTAGTTCCTTCCCCGCCTAAGCGAACCTTTGGGCTCCACTTCATGAAGCACACTTGTGAGATTTAGTCTACGAGAACAAGGCGCCTTGATTCTCTTCTTTCTGCCAGGATCTCTAACCAAATTGACACGGTGAAAAATAGACAAAGTGAGTAGGGATGTTTTGGTTCCTTCCTTTCCGAGAAATCCTTAATCCACTCCCCGACCAACACACTTTGGCAGAGGTGAAAGGGAATCTACGTAAGACAAGGTGTTGCAGTCCCTTCCCGGCTGAGCAGGCACTTTTAACCAAGTCTCCTCGCTAGCACACTTGCTGGGGTAAAAGGGATTCTACAGAGACAAGGTGTTGCAATCCCTCCGGGCCGAAGTGGTGGACTTTAACCAAATCTCCGGCTAGCACACCTGCGGTGGATAAAAGGAGTTCCCATGTAATATCGCGTTACAATCCCTTCCTCGGGTCAAGGTGGACTTTTAACCAAATCTCCGCTAACACACTTGCAACATTAAACGAACTCTACAGAGGATATGAAGCCCTAACCCCTTTCTGTCTGAGCAGGAACCTTTATCCAAACCTTGGTCTAACACGACCGCTAGAACGACCCTACAGAGGGTCCGATATTTTAATCCCTTCGTCTGCAAGGGTGAATCTTTAATCAAACTCCTCTCTGCTAACATAGAATCACCAATAAGATTGCTCATAAAAAGAATTACAATTCCATTCAATAACTAAGATGAGTCGAGGTTTCAAGAACAAAGAAAAATCCATAAAACAAAGAGCCAAAGCAAATACAGCCAAACAAAATATAAACAAGAATTAACAATCACACTTAATTCAGTGGATGACCTTGTGAAGAAGGTGGCCCTACCTTCTCACAAGATTCCCGGATGGGGAAAACTTAGAGACGCACTATCAAAGCAGCTTCTATTCATCCGTTGAAATACCACATTACAAATTGGAGAGATTAATCGCCCCGCTCAAGTTCTTAGTACATAAAAGATGGATCCCTCGAATGGTGATTTTCCTTCACCTAGTAGGGAAATCCCATTGATACAATAATCATATATGACCGGATCCTGCTACGCTAAATCGGATCTTTTTTCTAAATCAGTATAGGGTGTCCCATTCTTATGCAACCACGCTAATAGTTGTGGGTTGGACGAAGCATTGCCGCCATACCGTGTAACGGCTTCTTCACATAGTCGCTAATGCCGCTTTTAGCACGAATGGCGTCCGCGGTCGGCTTGATCGCCAGTCGCCGTGACTCGTGGTTCTTCGATCGCGGCGCCTCTCGTCTCAAAGATCTTCGAATCGAGTGTCACCAGAGCCAAGATTCGGTGATGAACCGCGGTAACCGCTTCGTTTCCGCATATGTATCTCTGGGATCAGGTAGCAGCCTGTTTCAAAGATTCGTGATTGAACTGCGAAGCCGCTTCGTGAGCCGCAGGTATGTATCCTGATCAGGTAGCAGCCTGTTTCAAAGATCATCTCAATACGGCTATGCTCGCGTTTCAAAGAATGGTCCAAATACTATTCTGCAAATATGGACACACTTTATGCACTTCTAATCAATGGTTAGGTTCAAAAGTAATGTAAAGTATTATGCAAAACGGATTAAGCATAAAATAATGAGAAAGGACGCTTGTATACCTTGGAATGATCGATGAAGTGATAATATGAGTCTAAAAACAGGTGATCAAGGGTATAATAAAGGAAAAAAGTATGGGCAAAAAAGTACAATATGTGGTCCTAACATCCCCCTACCAAAGTGTTGCATGTCCCTCGTGCAACTCACTCAATCGACCGTTACCGGCTCACCATGTAAAGTACCTAAGCAAGAGTCTCTGCCAAGATCGGGCCTCATTTGATTTGAACCCTCGTTTTCCAATCCGCGCTACGTCACCGCTTTCCCGCCTTTTGACAGCTTATATCCGACTTGATATGTTTCTTTTGGCGGCCAGAGTAGGGGAAAGTAAAATTTGTATCCTATCCACCTCGACAATGTCGGATACACTGGATATAACTAGGTACCCTTGAAATTGCCGCTTCTAAGTTGTCAGGACCTGCGCTGATTTCATCAGTTTCAGGGATTGCCGCCAAATCGTTATTGGTCTGGAGGGGCGTGGAATCTGTGATGGTACCGATACTTTGGCCGATATTCCTGGATCACTTCTGACTGTAGATGTTGGATATGTTGTGTTACTCCTTGTTTCTTCAAGACCTCATAATATTCCCCGCATCGAACTGACGCTCGGCCTCGGCCTAATCCGTAGGAGTTTCTTTTCCTCATTGTGTCTGACAGTCGAAAATTTACTTTGCCACAAAATTTGGTTGCAAAGAAAAGACGTGAAAAAGCTCTGAGTTGAACATCTCCAACAAGAGGATTTCTATTGAGCGTACCGCTTTCCCAGATAGCCCCATTATGGAAGCAGTAGCTTTCACATAGGAGGTACGATCCTTGATGGATGTCGCTAGAAAAGTCTTAACAAAACTGTTGGTTCATAACTGCCAGGTTTACCTTCAACAATTGGATTTAACTGAACCATATGTTTTCCCTCATGGAGAAATAAAGAATAGTTACAAGAAGGTTTCCTTTGTGGCTATTAGTGAGTGCAAATAAATCAAAGATTTTGATCATTCTAGCTTTCAAATCCCTGTCTTTCTTCTTGACTTCTCTAACTTTCTCACATGTCGTCCACGCTTCCCAATTGGAGAAAGTGTGATTCATCCAAGTTTGCATGTGTACTTGCATCAGTTGGTCCTGTGTCTTAGCATAATCCTTCTTCCACTTTTGTATTTCAAAGATGTTCTCATTCCACGTGAGAAGTCCGTTTCAAAGATCCAAGTGGTGGGACCAAAGGTGGTCGAGTGGACCTGCCCTTGGAAGTGGGAGAGATTGGTTTGAGGGAGGGGTGAGTTCCTCCTTTGGCAATGTTTTCACATCCTTTTCGGCTGTAGGGATTCCTTTCTGATTTCTGGAGCCTGCTGGTTCTTTTGTTTTAGCAGGTTCAGTCCTGGCTTCCAAAGGAGAAGGGATGGGGATTGCCCCTGGTACTGGAACTTGAACCAACTTATACCCGGCCTGAAAGTAAAGATTTCGTGATTGGCAAAGACATGTATTCCTTGCATATGCTCTCTCGTATTCGCTCTTCCGTGGTTTCTAGATTCGTTCCAGAGCGTACCGACTTAATTTTTTCTCATATGCCTCCCTTGCCCCGGCCGACTCTTTGCTGATATGCCTCCAATTGAGACTTAAAACTCGCTTGTAAGACACGTATTGTCCGGTTATTTTAGAGGTGACTGGTTCTTGTTTTGCAGTCATCGTCTCTTTAGCCGGTTCTTGTGGAGCAGCTACTGAATGACCACAAAATGCCTCGTCTCAACCTCCTGCGTAAGGAAAATAGTGTTAAAAAGCATTTTCAACTTCTGTTTGCTGTATGTCAATTCCCATATGAGTGGGGGGTTCTTGTGTTTCAACCATTGAATGGTGCATGGGTTTTTCACCATGTTACTTGATGAAGGTGGTGTTACAAAATCCCTGAGTCTTGACTTCTTCGATTTCAAAATCAGTGGTCAAGCCCTTGTTTCAAACACTCATGCAAAGATCCGGGTTTCCAACTCTTGTGTAATTCACCATCGCTATTGGTTCTTGTGTTTCTGCCACTGGATGGATAGTTGATTTTGTTTCAGCTTCTTTATCGAAAAACAAATGAGGTCTGGGCGCCTGAATCCTGTAACTCCATTTCAATCTACCGGTTCTTGTGTTTCAGCAGTGGTTGTTTCCTGTGCTTCAGCCATGGCTGTTCTTGTGTTTCAGCCATCGAAAGGGTAACTGGTTCTTGTGTTTCAGCCAAACTCGTGATACTCGGATGGTGTTACAGCTTTGAGGCCTCGTCTTTGTGTTGCGCCATGGCTGAAATAATCCTTCACCTAACTGGTAAGTGGCCAGGAGAAATTAGAGGTGGTCTTGTGGAGGTCTCCATTCATTTTCCTCGCAGTTGTTGCGGGAAAAAGCGGTATTTGCTCGCCAGAGGTCTCCTCTCCGTGGTGGATATAGGTGGACTTCTCAGGTTCGTAATCATCATCTATGATATGAAGGGCTGAAATGGAAGACTCTGGTGCGACACGCGATTCCCGGCATGGCAGGGGGACCGGTTGGTTGTGTATGACCGCGGGGTTTTTCTAGGAAATTGGGAGGTTTTGGTCAAGGTCATCATCAAGAATTTCACCGGTGCAGGTTTTATGGTGGGCGATTCTCACGGCCTCAAAGCCCCTGTTGATTAATAACTGACAAAGGCGATGGTGGGTGAGCGATTGCAGGCTTTCGTCTTGACAGTACTCCACTATATTTTGAGGCATTCCAACAAATAATAATACCCACCGTTGACATGTCCTGCTATGTCTTAGGTAGAGAAAGTAGAAGAGTTCATACGATACACCACCCTGCATCGTCCGCCCTCGTTACGTTAGGATAACGCTTGATAAATTTATGGATCGCCAATGGAGGTGTGGTAGTGGTGCCTACCGAATACCTCGCCTTTTGAATATAATTTCTCCCAGAGGGAAGAAATTTTGCCGGGTTTCTTTGATAATGTGCTTATAAATAATATTCGAAATACCGGATAGTTGGGAGGTACCAAGTCAGCCGCTATATCTCCGCATTGATATCCTAACCCCGCCAACAAATTGCATCGGTCCTCCTGTAAATTTAGGGCAAATTGTAGGACCCATTGCTCGCTATACCCTTGGTCTTTTGAAGCAATGGAGCCATCCCCGCTATTTTAAAATTTGGTGGCGGCCAAGGGTACCGCTCGAAAGCAAAGTTTTGTGGTACCGGGTTCATTCCTATGGCGGATCCTCCCATGGCTATTGGTTTAGTACAATACAGTGTCAAGAGCTTGTGTATCGCTTCCGGATAAAAAGTGAGTTTTTCCGGTGCCGCATTGGCGCGGAAATGGAAATAAGAATGTGAAAGGGTGGTGAACTCGATGGCGGCGAAGTAGATCGGGTGTAATAATGATATCTCGATTTGACATGTACTTCCCCGCCAAGTGTGGCTAGTACCGAATGTGGTATTTAAATGTTATAATGATCGCCGATCTTTCCCCATTAATTGCGTTCTAACCAATTCTATAAACTTTACGTATCTTTGCCTTACCCTTTGGTTTACTCAACCAACCAGATTTGATGCTTATTCATGATGATGCTGTTTCAGCGGCGTTTGATGATGCCACGCCGCCCTCGCCGTTCGGAATCGCCGCTTTGGGGAGCCGAGGAGCTTGGGTTTAATTCCGGATGATGGTGGACGGCGGGTGTTTCAGCTAACGTAGAGATCCAAGAATTGCTTATATGAAGAACTCCTGATAACTGGTGTTTCAGTATCCTAAGAAAATCAAAGAGTGTTGAACGGTGGTGTTTCAAAGACTTGGATGAATGATGAAGGGCAAATGGTGTTTCGTTACGATGAGGCTTAAACAACTGCCTGACTAATTAATTTCACATGATGGAGGGCGAGAGAGACGAAGGGTTGCCGATGGGCGTGTTTCAAAGAATAGAAAGGGCTTAAACAATTCGCTGGACTAATTTCGGTAATGAAAATAATGCAAAAATGGCGAATGAGAGGAATGAAGAATGCACATGCTGGTGTTTCAGCATCTGAAAATCCGATTTAAAGGTTTGGTCGGTAATCTGTTTCGAATCCGAAGGAAGAATGGAAGGTTGCCGGTTTTCAAAGAATGGAGGAGAAATCCAAACAAAATGCCGATCGGAGTTGTTTCGAAATAAGAATGATGGGGAACATACCGGAGTATCGGGATGGAAAGAAAAATGCCTACCAATGGTGTTTCAAAGATTAGAGAGTCAAGGTTTCTCGCTGGTGTTTCGCAAGATCGCGAAAATCAATAGTACGCGACCGCAGGTTTCAGCATCGGGAAAACCAATAGTGCTTCACCGCGGTGTTGCAGCATCGTAAAAAAAAGAATAAGAAGCGCAGGTTAAAGATCGAAAGCTAATAGTGCCGCACCGCGGGTGTTGCCACCCTTGCTTTGAAGAATCGGTCTCTCCTACATTCTGATTCCTGCAACGATACTTCTCGACAGGGATTATTAGTATATAAAATCTAATCTAACCTAATCTAATACTAAGGAAAATCAAAAAAATTACTATTACCGGGGTGTCCCCCTAATGAAAATAAAAATGAGCGTCTGCCATGCATTAGCCTTAAAATCTTCTTTGGAAACAAAATACCGGGTACGCCGTAAGACGATGAATTCATTGACAAGTAAATCTGAAAGTTCGATCTACCAATTGTAAGGAGCCGTGACTGCTCCATTGGGAAAAACTCAGGTCTACTTCCGGTAAGGTCCTAAATCCATCTTGTGCGCAGCCTTGGAATTCTTTGAACCTCGAATCGTACGCTATAAGGCCCAATCACCTTTCTGGAACCGCTTGGTCTTGATGTTTTGTCATGCCATTGTGATCTTTACCGTCTGAATTACGCTATTGTTGAATGGCATCTAGTCTTTCTAGTTCATTGTCGGCCGCAACTCCGGCCGCTTGTGCACGCTAGATCAAGGCTGCTTAAAGCAGTCCTAGGGTTTTTATTTCAAATTCCACAGAAAGACAACACTTTTTTCGTAAACCACTTCATAGGGAGAAACCCCTGTAGTGTTTCCGTGTAGTTCTGTAGGCCCATAATGCTTCAAGGAGCCTTTTGACCAATCCTTTCTATTTTCCTTCAATCGCTTTTTGCAGGAGCAATGGTTCATAACTTTATTTGTACTTTCCACCGGCCCATTGGCTTTGAGGGTGGTAAGGTGTATCGTTGAATATGATATTTCTCTCTGGCAAGTGGCTTTGAACCCATGAGAAGAGAAAGGAGGTCCTCCATCCGGTAACTAACTCTTGGCATTCCAAATCTGGCGAATATGTCTTTGAATAAGAAATCTATAACACTTCTTCGGCCAAGTTTCCTCGAGTGCCTTGGCTTCCACCCTTTTGGTCATGTAGTCTGTGCAGATTAGTATGTAAACTTTTTGATTGATGGAGGGTTGATGGGTCCTATGAAATCTAAGGCCCATTCCACAAATGGTTCAAGTACTACCTGGGTTTAATGGCATTTCATCTCTATGATTAGTTGACCTACTCTTGGCAGCTATCACGTGCCTTGACATATTTCTTTGCATCTTTGAAGATTGAAGGCCAACAGTACCCCATCCCTAGAATTTTATGTGCTCTTTTGTTCCGCAGAAATGCCCTCCACTGTGGGCCATCATGACGTTTTTCTCTCAATATATATCATACACCTCCATCTTCTAACACACCTTCGATTGGTCAGTTCTCAGATAAAGGTACTCCACCTATCCAACTATACCAGCACTTTGATGAACAATACTTTTCTTTCTCTCGTAGGATAGGTGTGATGGTAATTTCCTACAATCCAAATAGTTAGCAATATCTCGATACCAAGGTGAGTGAGCAGAACCTACAAATAAATATTCATCGTGGAGCATCCAATCAAGGTTATCATCATTGACTGCCAATCGAAAGGAAATCAGCAACTACATTTTCTTCTCCTCGCCTATCTACAATTGTGATATCTAATTTTGGTAATAGTAGCCATCCGGTGACTCTCTGTAGCATTTGTAATAGGTTTATTCATTAAGCAATTGATGGTCGAAGATCAAGATGGACAAAAGTAGAATAGCCAAGAATGTAATGTCTAAATTTGTTAATTGCATAAATAATCGCTAGAAATTCCTTCTCTGCGGACTGGTGATAATTGAGCTCCTGCTGTGGGACATATTTTTACCGATGAAATATATACATAAGGGAGGTGATCTTCTTCTTTTCCTAAAACAGCTCCTATAGCAGTATCTCAAGCATCTGAGGATATGTGAAAGGGAAGGTCCAATCAGGTCCTCTGGCTGATAGGGGTAGACACCTTATGTTTTTAGTGTCTTGAATGCTTCTTCACATTGATTGTCCAATTAAATCTCAAGATTTTCAATGCTAGTTTCTCAAACAAAGGGAGGCTATTTTGGAAAAAGTTTTTGATAAATCTTCCAGAGTATCCAAAGATGTCCCAAAAGCTTCTTACCCCTCGCTTGGGTCTTAGAGCAGGGAAGATTCTAATGACTTCTATTTTGGATGGTCTACTCCTCAATTCCCTTGAGATGAGATGAAATGGCTGAGCACTATCCCTTCACCATCATCATCATATGGCATTTTTCTCAGGCTTATGAAAGCAGCTTGTATACATCTTTTAAGTACCTCTCAAGGTTATCCAATGCTTCCGAAAAGAAACACCATAAGGTAAAGTCATCCATAAATATTTCCATAGAGTCATTACATGTCGAAAATCTTCTAAGACCCCTTTGAAAGGTTGTTATGCACTGTATTAGTCCAAATGGAAGGACTGTAGCTGTGCTGTTCCCCAAGGGTTGGTGAAGGTGGCTTTGTCTTGATCTTGAGGTGCGATTTTAATTTGTTTGTACCTAATCTGAAACCATCTAAGAAAAGAGAAGAATTTCTTTCACTGACAGACTATCTAAAAACTTGATCAATGAATGGCATGGAAAGTGGTCTACCGTGGCTTTTGTTTAAAGCTCCTGTGAATCTGCCACACACCTCCATTTTCTCCGCTCTTTTAGGAACTATTACTAATGGAGACACCCATTCAATCGCCCCGATATAGGGTAAATAAACCCCGCATTAAGTAATTTTTTAAGTTATTCCTTCAGGATTTCTTGTTTAGTTCATTCGCCGGGTTGAGGATTGGTCGACACGCCCCATTATATATTCTCAGGAGTGTACAATTCGCCAGATTCCTTTCATGCTCTGTAATCCTAAAGCGTAATGCTTCCCTTATTATCCTCCAAGTAACTTTGTTAATCGGCTGTTTCAAAGATTCACAATGAGGGTTTCATTTAGTGTTTTGCCGTGTTCGATTTCAATTGGGATGCTCTTGGAGAAGATGGTTTCAGCGCCATAGTGGGCTTGCTAAATCAAGATTTTCTCACATTTACTCCATTACCGCAGCTTAATTGTTTATGAATCGTGTAACAGACGGGTTCACAAATAAAATTATTTATAATTTCTACCTCGCAGCTCCGTGCTTAGAGCTTGTCCGATAGTCGAAGAGGTTGAGTAGGCTTCCATCCTCAAAGCTCTAATTCGGCCGTGGTTAATACATATGTGGGTGTGTCATGAGGGTAGAGGGTCAGCTTTTTTGTTTCATAACCATTCGAATTGTCATTGATTCTCGGACAACAAATTTTGATAAAGTATCACCGTGGCTAACCACGGTCTCCATTTTGCACTAGAGGGTGGCTCCCCCAAAATTTCGTTTCTTTACGCAACACTGCGGAAATCGACCGGGTAATTCCAAGATTCCACGTAGAGATGTCGAGATCTTCAATGACACCTTCCGCTCCAATTGTGGATCGATCAGCCAACTCTAAGATAGCTCCGGGGTTTCTCGACTTTGTCTTGTAATTGTAACAATTGTAGGGTTTCTAAAGTCATGATATTTATGGTCAGCTTAAGGTCTACCAGGACACGAGGGATTGTTTTGCCAACTTGTACAGGATGAGGGGTGGCCAGGATCGCCATATTTGACTGGGGAGTTCCACTATTATTAATGCATGCATCTCCTATGATCGGACTGTAGGCGGGATCCTTGCTTTTCCTAATGCTTTTTGATACGATATCTCTATTGTCCCGCATAGATAGGTACGTCATGAGTGTTTTAAAAGGGAATTTAACATATACCTGTGAATTCTTAAGAGATTAAATACCGGGCAGTCAAAAGGTGCTTTTGGTCAAGGTTAGACGCCTCGTGAAATGGTGTTGTTTTAGTAAAGATTATTGAGGATGATTGCACCTTTCAGTGTATCATGCTCCTCAAGGCTTCCTCTTTGTCGAGAGGTAACGCTACCATGGTGAAATTCCACTACTCTCCCGCATCGAAGATGTATATCATTGCACAGTGTGAGGAGGGAAAGTGTGGGCCGATTATAAACATCAATGCAATCGGACAGCCTTTTTATTATTTCAGCTGGGATTAGGTTGTACAGTAGTCATCTTATTGCTTTTGGTTAATTGGAGGAGCAAATTCGCTGGCAAGGAGAGTGGTTGTGGGAGTTGGAGGCAATTGGTTTTGAAAGGGGGCTTGCTGTCCCCTCCAATTTTGATTCCACCGATTTTGATAAGGTCGTTGTTGTTGTGGAGGCCATGGGGTCCGTGAGGAGGGATCAACAAAGGGTTATTATTTGGTCGCATGGGTGGCACCCTTTGTTGCATGGGTGGATAGTTCATTTTGTTAGCATATGCATTTGATTGAAGGGGTAACTCATTTGATTATATGTAATTACCTATCAACGCATTAAATGGCATGTTAGAGTTCATACCTTGTCCTCGTGGTTGCCATTGTCTCCTTTGAGTCATCATGTAGACAGCTTCAGCTTCCTCATCCATGGGTTGTAATGTCACACCGTAGTGATGGACAGTTCTGAGTATCATGCTCTTTGTCACAAATAGTGTGATAGTTTTCCCGTCCAATGGACATTCTCTTTTGGGTGCTTATCTCTCAGATTGAGGGACAAAAGATAGATAAGGCCGCTTCTACTTCTGCTTGTTTTTCTTGATCTGCAGTAGGTGGTATCCATCCGCATAAAAGAGCTCAAGATTTCAGCCTTCAAGTCTTCAAGTAAATTGCCCATCTCAGCTCTTCTCCATTGGCTGATTTTTTGTATTCTAGAGAATGTAGTGTCCCCTCGCTATTTGATCTCGCTTCTTTGCAGCTCCTCTTGAACATCTTTTGCAATAAGTTGACAATTACATCATATGGTTCTTTGGATATATCCCCTTTCCAAGCATGTTCAAGATATCCAGAGTCATCCCTTACCCTTTTAATAAAATAGTTTTGAGGATGTCCTTACTTACATTGGGATGACTGATCTTTTGCAGATTGTATTGGCCTCACAAAGTCCTAGATTCGGGCTTCTTTTCTCGGTGATCATTTTAAACAACCTCCTTCTTTCTCTTGTTCTCAGTTAGGTCCCTGCATTTGTTCAAATTGGCTTCATTTTGGTCCCACATGATTACATGTTCTCCAAGGCTCATAAACCACCTTAATGCATTTCCTTTAATGTTGATGGAAATAGCTTTAATTTCTCGAGCATTAGAAGTGTAATCATAGTTTCTGGCTAATAAAGATATCAAACTGTGTAAATTCATCTGGATCCTCTCATGATAGCCCATGAAAATTTGGCAGTGCCGAGTGGAATATTTTTCATGTGGGAGCTCTAAAGGGAAATCACCAATAGGGAATCCTAATGTGGAAAAAGAATTTTCATCATTTACCTCTCCTTCAGATCTACCTGCTCATGATGCACTCCTCTGCTCATTAAACTCATCCATATTTTCTGCCTCCGCTTCCCCTCACAGACTTGCTCTGTCCTCAATATCTCTTATTGGCTTTTGGACTGTCTCCTGACTCCAAACTTCTTTCCCCATCGCTCCAAAATGGTCGAAATGAAGGCTGGGGATTCTTTTGAAGATTTGGTCATTGGGCAGCGATTCGACTTGGATGTAATGTCGTCACCGAAGGTCTTCTTCCTCCTTTCCTTTCCTTTCCCCCAAGGTTAGTCCTTGGGGTTTTGGGGTTTTTGGGTTTTTTGGGTTCTTTCATGCATTCTTTTAACTAAAAATCACAAATGCTCGAAACTATATTATCTTCCAAGAATCCAGTTTCAAATGTTGGTCACTATCATTGCTTAATTAATTTCCAAACAACCAAGTGAAACATAAATTATCAACCCATGGAAGTCTTTTGTTTCAAAGATAGCTATGCACTATATATGCTCAATCTAAAAGCACTTAGTGTTGTAGTAAATAAACTATACTCTATCTTAACCTTGGCCGAAATGAACTGAAGCTCTTAATTGTATCACATGAAAGAGATCTCCCATTGCAATTATAGTTCAAATTAAGAACTGATTACATTTTAAAATAACATTGCAATGGGTAAGAACAACTATCTTATAATCAGAGAACAGGACCCTCTCTCTCTCAAACAGAGACTCAAGACTAACACTTTTCATGAAAGCAATAATGCAGAAACAATAAGCTCTATCTATCAGAAAACAAAGCACTTCTAGTTCCTTCCTGCCTAAGGAACCTTGGCCTTACTTCTGCCACTGTGGAGATTGAAGTCTACAGAGAACAAGGCAGGCCTCGGATTCCTTTCTTTCTAAGCAGATCTCTAACCCAGCTCGCATTAACACTGGAAAAGTAGACAGCGAGTAGATGTTTTGGTTCCTTCCTTCGGTAGGACCCTAATCCACTCCCCACTAACACACTTGCAGAGGTGAAAAGGGAATCTACAGAAGACAAAGTGTTCCTGCTCAGACAAAAAAAGGAATCGGAACATCATACCATCTGTAGAATTCATTTAATGCTACAAGCGTGCTAGCAGAGATTTGGTTAAAATGTCCCTGCTCAAACAGAAAGGGACACTTTAACCAAATCTC
Organism: Picea sitchensis; assembly: GCA_010110895.2. Classification (NCBI taxonomy): domain Eukaryota; kingdom Viridiplantae; phylum Streptophyta; class Pinopsida; order Pinales; family Pinaceae; genus Picea; species Picea sitchensis. The sequence goes on from SNQJ01S0073674.1 coordinate 36,953, forward strand.
GGCTAGCACACTTGCAGTAGTAAAAGGAGTTCTACGTAGACAAGGTGTTGTAATCCCTTCCTCGTCGAGGGATCTTTAACCAAATCTCTGGCTAACACTACTGTAGGGGAAAGAGATCTACCGAGGTCAAGATGCATAGATTCCTTCCTGTCCGAGCAGGAACCTTTATCCAAACCCTATCTAACACTAATTCCAAGCAGAACTAATTCTGCTGCAGGGTCCATTTTAATCCCTTCGTCAGGCAGAATCTTATAATCAAACCTCCATTAACATAGAATCACCACACAAGATTGTCGATAAAAAGAATTACAATCCCATTCAATAACCAAGACAGAGTCAAGAGTGTTTCAAAGAATCTAGAAAATCCATAAACAAAGGTTTCAAAGAAATGACAACCAAAACAAAATAAACAAGAATTAAACAATCACACTTCTCTAATTATGGATGCTAGAATCTTGTGAAGAAGGTGGCCCTACCTTCTCACAAGATTCCCCTGGGACGGGAAAACTTAGAGATCAATTATCAAAGCAGCCTTCTATTCATATCCGTTGAAATACCACATTACAAATCGGAGAGATTAATCACGTCCCGCCGCCTCCGCTATTAGTACATAAAAAGATGGGATCCGAATGGTGATTTTCCTTCAATTTAAAGGGAAATCCCATCGATACAATCATTACAAGGGCGTGACCGATCCCACTAAATCGGATCTTCTTTCTAAATCAGCATAGGTGTCCTATTCTTATGCAACCAATGCTACGCTGTGGGCCGGATCGAAGTATTGCCGCTACAAATCGTGTAACGGCTTCTTCACATAGTCGCTTAATGCTACTTTAGTATCAGCAATTTATGTCCTGCGGTCAGTTTCTGACTACTAGCCGCCGTGACTCTCGAGTCAAAGATCGCATGGCCTCCTCCGTCTCAAAGATCTTCTCAACCGAAGTGTCATCTGCGGTTTCAAAGATCCGCATGAACCGTAAATCGCTTTCGTGGTTTCGCATATGTATCCTCGATCGCAGAAGCATCTTGTTCTAAGATTCCGCATTTCGAACCGCAGTCAGCTCTTGTTTCGCATATGCATCCTGACCGTAGCAGCCCCGTGGTTTCAAAGATCACCAACAACGGGCTTGGCGCCTGTTTCAGCAATGGTCTGAAATAATATTCTGCGAATATGGACACTTCACACTTCTAATCAATGGTTAGGTTCAAAAGTAATGTGCTATATGCAAAACGGATTAAAAGCATAAAATAATGAGAAAGGACGTTGTATACCTTGGAATGATCAGATGAAATGATAGTATAAGTCAAAATGCAGGTGATGAAGGGTAAAATAATAGCAAAAAGTATGGGCAAAAAGGGTACAATATGTGGTCCTAACAGTTACCATTAGATCAAAATTGCAGAAGGTGACATATGGAAAACTTCTTTCAAGACCAAGAAAGGATTGTTTGAATGGTTAGTTATACCATTTCGGTTATGCAATGCACCAACAACGTTTATAAGGGTAATGAATGATGTATTCAGACCCTACATAGATGATTTTTTTATCGTCTATCTAGATGATATATTGATCTTTAGTCAAATATGGGAAGATCATATAAAGCATGTCAAGAAAGTATTTGAACCCTTGAAGAAAGAGAGGTTGTATATTAAAATGTCTAAATGTGACTTTGGAAAAGATTATCTGGTATATTTGGGATATATTGTAGGGAATGGTCAACTAAACATAGATCCCACAAAAGAAGAAGTCATTGTGAAATGTTCCAAGCCAACTACTGCCACAGAAGTCAGGATCTTCTTAAGAGCAGTACAATACTGGAGGAAATTCATTGCTAATTTCTCATACATAGAAGCTCCTCTACATGCATTAACAAGTGTTAAACAAGTATTTCAATGGGGAGGAAAGAAACATATATCCTTTGAGACATTGAAGGAAAAGATAAGTACCGCACCAGTTTTGGCACTGCCATATCTACAATATCCATTTGAGATTCAAACCTATGCAAGAAAATATGCAATGGGCATAGTCTTGATGCAATGAGGTAAACCTATATGTTATCATTCTGAGACTTTCACTCCAGCTGTAATTAAATATCCAACATATGATGAGGAATTGTATGTGTTGGTACAAAGTGTAAAGAAATGGAAGCATTACTTAACGGGAAAGGAGATAATTATTCATACAGATCATCAACCATTACATATTGCAATCAGATACCAAGCTACAATAGTCATGACACTTCAGGTGGATGGGTTTATTACAACAATTTTATTTGGTAATCAAGTATAAGAAACGTATTCATAACAAGGTTGCATACATGTTTTCAAGACTAGTGATTATTGCATCGAAAATACTAAGGTATAATCCTCTAGCTCATGAAATTTATGTAGAACAATATGTTAAGGATGATTATTTTAAAGATGTATATGATGCATTAACTCGTGGAAATCAATAGTCAGATTATTATATGCATGCAAATTTTTATAATCATCATGGAAAGCTTTATGAGCCAACTATGATTATGGATGAAGATGAAAGTATTCAGGTTCTAGCATTCAATGATTTGATCTAGAATATTTGGATGAGCTACAGGAAGATGTTATTCTCGATAGAAGAATCAGGACTTCACAACAAGGTGATGTGGAATATATTCGAGTTGGTATTAAAGGAGTAAAACCAAGTAAAGAAAAATGGATCAAGATCGAAAGGGTGAGGGAACTCTACCCTCACCTAGTTACTAAGTAATCAAAACTTTTGGTGGTCCAAAAGGCTTCCAATGGGGAGGAATGATCCAGGAGTATCCAGGAATGATCACAGAGGTCTAGTAGGATCCAGAACACCCATAGATGTCGAGAATGGTTCAGAAATGATTAAAATTAAAATATCTCAAATTCTCTCTAAAAACACCATAAATGAGTAGAGCTCGATGATAGCTTTCCAACGGTGCAAATGAAAATTCAAATGGAGTTTGTATGAAAAAGGTATAGCCAATAAAATTTCGAGCCAAATCATGTAAAAGGTCAAAGTTAGTAGGGGAAAAAGGGTGACACGTGTCACCACTACAAGGGTGACACATGGCACATGATCATACAGGTGACATGACACATAGGTTGGTAGTTGACTAAGCAAGTCATACGGACCAAGTGGACAAGTCATGTGTTGAAAAGTGGCAGAGATAAGCCAATAAGAGGCTACCACATGACATCTTCCCATTGGCCTTTACGGTCATAGTTTACCAAAATTATGGAGTCGACGAGGGTCGAATCCGTGACCTCCATAATACTTAACAAAGCCTCCATTGCCAATGCACCACACTAATGGTTCTTAACCATATATGTTGTAAATATTATTTAAATTTGGTTAAAGTTCCATTTGGGGGGAGAAGGGGCCAAGGGATAAGCCTCCAACCCCTAGTTTATGTACTAATTCATGTAACCAACACATAGTTTGTGGAAGGGCTAATGAATATGCTGACAGTTATAATCATATGGTTATAAAAATATATAACCATATAAAAAGAACCAATGTATATATATATGTGTGTGTGTGTGTGTGTGTGTGTGTGTGTGTGTGTGTGTGTGCAGGTGGTTATAACCAAAATGTTATATATAGTGTGGTCAGTGGGGTTTGACCCCGTGACCCACCATATAAAATTAGAATGATTTAACCACTATGCTAAATAATCGGTTTGTTAAAAAAAACCAACAAACTTGTAATTAAATGATGCTACAGGTTAGCATGAAATGAAGACATGAGGTTGGGGCACGTGCCCTATTTAATGGCATGTGGACCAAGGAAAAATCACATTCATTGATGTAGATTTATGTCTCGAAGTGTGTGCCTGAGGGTACAAGGACTTTGAGGCTACACTGTAAAGTATGCCAAGAGGTCCCTTGACACAATTTTAAGCACTTTATACTCATTTTTCACAATTTTCCACAAGGAATCCAATGCTGGATTTTGTTTCTGCATTTGAGAAACGTGTAAAAGGGTCATTGTAAAACACAAGAATTTGAGAATTAATAAAGAGGTATCTATTGGAAGCGGACCGAGAGACATAGCCCAAATTGGGTGAACTCCGTTATAAAACTTATGTATGTGATTTCATCGATGTTGTTCATTTTTATGCTCAGTTATTTGCAAGTTATTTATCATTAAAGTGTGTATGGTTAGATAAGTTTTTCACATGTAAAATTTATCAGTGTTTCATGGAAACCTGCACAAGAGATCTAGCTAAAGCATGCACAAATAAAGCCTATCAATTAAAGGAAGAGAGATACACTATGGAAGAATGAGAAAATATATTCACACTACTCCAATGAGTTGATGATTGATACATAGATCATGATAAATATGATACAATGAATGAGTGGAATACACTCATATATAGGGAAAAACATTTTGTAATTAAGAAGAGCAATCAAGCAGTTATCTTTCCTTAGGAATGCATGTATGCATAATATTGATGGTAAAAATAGAAAATATAAAATAGAACTAGTCAGTTAACTCCCACTGAACTAGTGTGTTGAAAATAAAAATTTCTCCAACAGCCCCCCTGAACATCACTATGGAGTAAAAAATGAGTCTCAGCTACTAGGCCATTTTAGGTACTCATGTACAATGCAACTAATGAACACTGGAAAAAAACGAGGAAAGAGGGAAAACCACGTGGGAAGAAAACCCCCCCTCAAAAGATTATGTATCAAAAGAAGAAAATGGCAGCTGCTAGGCAACTGTGTTCTTCACTACAAGACGATCCCACAAATTCTGAAACTTCGTCTCATTGAAAGTCTTTGTGAATATGTAGAAATATTTATGTATCTGATGAAGTCCTTTGGCAAACTGTCGGGCCTTGTACCTCTTGATCCTGTGGACCCATATGGACCTGAAAATATTCCTTTCTAGTGGAAGTGGAACCAGATTCCAAGTCTGGTTCTATAGGAGTGAGTCATACTCTTTCTGCATGGTTGCTTTCCATAATGGATTTCCCACAACCCTATTGTAGTTTTGTGGATAAGTAGATTGAACCATATAGCAATGCATGGGCATCACAGGTTCTGAAGCTGAAGGTACATGAGACGGCTCCTCATGCTGAGATTGACTCATCCTTGAATCCAATGGATTCCTTGCAAGGTTGTCTACTACCTAAAGTGTGGTATGTGCCTTCTTGGGTATCTGCTGAAGCTTCGGCACTGGCTTCTTATCTGGCTGTACTACCTGCTTATTTCCATGTACAAAATCTGAGTGTATGGAATCATCTCTGATGTCTGAAACTAATGGAAGAACAAGAGTATATGCATGCTTCACTGGAGGTGCATGCAGAGTACTCTCCTTATGTGTAAGTAGAATAGAGGAGTCATCGTTAAAAAATTTAGTGAATTTATACAGCCTTGACTTGTGATCCATGTCACCAATTGCAATGATGGAATTGTCATGCATGTCAATTATTGAAACTGAATCTGATGTAAATTCAACCATTTTACCTTTCTGAGTGATTTGATAAACTAAGAGTAGATTCATAGAAAGATTTGGAACATGTAGAACATTCTCAAAACTTCCATTGTGGAGTTCCACTTTCCCTTCTCCTTCTACTGCTACTAGAGTATCATCCCCCATGAGAATAGGGGGTCTTGAGCATGGACAAGGAAGAGAAAACTTCCTCTTTCGTTGCCATATAATGGGATGCACCAGAATCTATAATCCATGAATCAGATGAGGAATTAATTGCAACCAAAGCATGATGATTACCTTTCTTAGGAGCAGGATCTTCTTCCTTCTGCTTCTTGACTCCCTCTGGAATGAAGTTTCCAAGGTTGTTCTATTGAAGTGTATGTGCCATAAGATCGATCTATTTCTTCATGCATGTGGATTCTTCATGATTCATTTTATTGCAGTAAGTGCATTGCTTTCCCTTCTTCTTCTTATTGGAATCTAAAGAGTCTTTGGAACCTGAAGAATCATTAAAGGGTTTGGAATATCCCTCCTTCCCGTTCTGTTTGGATTACCATTTTCCATCATGCATGGTGAGTGCATGTGCTTTGGGATCTTTCATGAGGCCCATCTGTATGATTTTTGTCTTCTCTTGTGTAAGAGACTCAATGAACCGAGCCAACGTAAGCATTTTCCAATTTGTTCCAAAAAGACATCTTCCAAAATGGAAATCGGAGACATATACAACGTATTTTGGTCCTATCTTCACCAAGATTGTTAGAATAAGTTGTTTCTCTTGTGTAGACTTATCAATACCACATTCAACCAAGCTCAATAGAAAAGATTTATATTTAGTAAAGAAATCATGTATATTATCAAAACTTTTAGGGTCTAAGGAATTCAACTCTACCTCAAGCATATGACCTCGCATCTCATCCTTCTTTCCAAAGAGTCCTTCCAGGATGGTCCAGATATCGTTTGGAGTCTTTCATGCAGCAACATGAAACCATAAATCAATGGAGATTAACTCAAGAAGTAGTCATGTGGCCTCATCCTTACGGTTCGCCCATCTCATCTTCTCAATTGATGATGTAGGTTATGTTTCTGTCGCCATTGTCAAATTATACAGTCCTTCCCTTCTAAGTTGGAATTCTACCTTGGGCTTCCAATCAAAATAATTGTATAGTGTGAGGATTACCACCAAGTTTGACTGTATAATAGTTGTCCTATCCATATCTCTCAGTGTTTCTAAAAACCCCTAAAAATTTACTCTCAATCTGCAAGTGAAAAATTAAGAAATCACGGCAGAAAGGGCACTTTAAGTGAAAATTCGTATCAGTTTCAGCAGGCTATCTTGCAGCTTATGTTCTGAGAAAAAGGTGAGGAATATTGCCAAACGGTTGACAACCCACTTGCAAAATGGGTCTATTTACTTCTCACGTGGCCCATTTCCTCCAAAACTTAATATTTTGAGAGCAATCACTGTAGAAAGGTACGACCACATATTCATATCAGTTTCAAGAGGCTATCTTGTGGCTTAAGCTTTGAGCCAACGGTGAAGAAACTCGCCAAACGGTTGAAAACCCACTTCCAAAATGGGTCGATTTACTTTCCACCTAGGATGTTTCCTCAAAACCATAATATTTTGGGAGGAATAACTACTGAAATGTACGACCACAGATTTAGCTTGTTGAAACCCCGATTTTCCTTATTCTTTGGCTTGTTTGGCTTGCTCCAAGCAACATAGATTTGATACCATGTCAGTGTTTCATGGAAACCTGCACATGAGATCTAGCTAAAGCATGCACAAGAAAATATTATCAAGAAAAGGAAGAGAGATCCACTATGGAAGAATGAGAAAATATATTCACACTACTCCAATGAGTTGATGATTGATACATAGATCATGATCAATATGATAAAATGAATGAGTGGAATACACTCATATATAGGGAAAAACATTCCATAATTAATAAAATCAATCAAGTAGTTATCTTTCCTTAGGAATGCATGCATGCATAATAGTGATGGTAAAAATAGAACTAGTCAGTTAACTCCCACTGAACTAGTGTGTCGAAAATAGAAATTTCTCCAACAAAATTACAATCAGTCAAACGATCATTATTATTTCGAAGATCAAGTAGATGTTTATGTGTATTTAAAATAATCAACATTTAAGGATTATTTAGATTAGTATTCCTCTTAATTCACATGTATTTATTCTTTAATTATGGTGTATCCCCATCTTTCTTCCTCTTGTGGAATCCTAAAAGGATTTCCACTTTCTTGTTGAGAATCCATGGAGGGGTCCTACAGAACCTATCTACATAGAGAGGGAGATGGAGGGCATTGCCTACTAGAAGCCCCTTGGGCGTAGCTTCTACCTCGTTTCTATTTCCCTCACTCATGTGGCATGGAAACAACTACAATTGAGCCCCAAGGAGAGAGGGACAAATCACAAAAACTGTAACAAGTCCAAAGTAATGATATGCCAGAAGAAATAAGTCATGAATCGAGAAAAAATGTTGGAATGCGTGAAAGGGCCATTTTCAAGCCTTTGTAAAGCCTAAAATTTCCTTTTCTAGGAGCATTAAATGCCCCAATTATTTCTACGTTATTATCGCATGAACAAACCTGTCCAAAGCTGGTGAAATGAACCTTCAACGTACCTGCTAAATTTATGAAGCTATATGAATGTGTTGCTAGGGTAATAGAAGCCATGACTATCACTAGAAATAGAAAGTACATGAGGTACCGGGTGGCACCTCATTGGACCCATTGATGTATCATCATTAATGATTGTTTGGAACCCCATATGGGGGAGAGCCTTCCTTTACAGAAACCTCAATGCATTCTTAAAGAAAAGGGGAAGATTGGGATTGATCATTGTTAAGAAGGATGTCCCCGTCAAGAATATCCACCCCCACATTGGATAATTTGTCTGCAATCTTATTAGCCTCCCACTGAACATGGGAGGGGACATATACTTGGTGAGGAAACAAAAGGGACTGGAGAAGTTCTAGTTGCCTTAGTATCCTCCAACTTGGTGATAGATTCACTGGCTCAGAGCTATGCAAAAGTTTGGAAAACATGTTGATGATGATTTGTGAGTCTCCTTCCACTATGAGCTTGAAATATCCTTGTTGGGAGGCTTATTGAATTCCTCTTAGGAGAACCCAAAGTTTAGCATAGTTGTTGGTTTCATGCCCTAATCTGTTTGCGAGGATGTTGTTGATATTTCCCCTTCATCTCTAAAACCAATGTCATATCCCACAGGACCTGGGTTTCCCTTGGAGGCCCCATCAAAATTCATCTTAAGGAACTCTGATGGAGGTTTTTTCCATGGCATCGGGCTAGAA